>PVJC01012609.1:15677-39384 GCA_004026665.1 Murina feae | reverse complement strand
ATAGGCATGGTATTATCACTGTCAGTTCTTACATGAATTACTATTAAAAATACATAAATAAAAATAATAAAGGCCACACATGGACCAATACTGAGATTGTGACATGAACTAAGGGGTCATGATTCATTTATATCTGTGCATTGGGGCTGGTCAAAGGCAGGGTGTAGGTCATGGAGAGCCCCTAAGTATATATTAAGGAATGTGGCCTTTATAAACTGGGGAACTGGGGAGTGATGTGTTAAGTCTTATCTGTTCTTTCCCTTTCCTTCCTTTTTCTGGAGTGGGAGGTGGAGGGAGTAGATCACTGTGATCGCATGTGGGGATGATTAGAGAAACAAGGTTGAAGTTGGGAAGCTTTCGTGGCCTCTAAACCAACACAGTGATATCCAGGACAGAAGGAGAGAGATGAACTACACTAGAGGATTAATGGCAGGGCCTTGTAATTGATTGGATTTAAAAAGCTCAAGAGAGAGAGAGAGATCAAGGCTGACTCCTAGCCTAAGCTATTTATTTATTTATTTATTTATTTATTTATTTATTTATTTATTGCTCCTGAAGTTTTTATTAAGTGTTCCAGCAGGAACTATGAACATATAAAGGCTTCAGTTTTAAATAAGCACTGTTGACCAAAAAACAAAGCCTCTTGTTTCTGTAGGAGGTGGAGAAAATATAATACTCTGGATTTTTATTTTGAATCTGGCCTGAGTTAGAGAAACTTGGCCACTTGCAAACCAGGGAGGAACTTGAGGCTTCCTGGGTGGCCAGGAACCCTGTGGAGAGACCAGAGCGCTGTGCCATATATAGCTGTAAGGCTTTATTGTGACTTGGGCTTCTTTTTGGGCCCTGAAGAGCTGTCTTTCTCAATGGAAAGAAAAAGCCCACTGTTTCTGTGCGCCTAGCCTATGGCCCAGATGCAGCCTATCTGCTGCAGGTGAGGCTTCCTGGGATGCCCGTCCCAACCAGAACCAGCCCCATACACCCTGGAAAGAAGCCCAGTCACCAGCACTCATGGAGGCTCTTACCTAAGCCTGTGGTTCAGAGAGCTGGGGATCAGGTAGAGATGCTTATACCAGAGGCTCAGGATGAGCACAGGTGGGGTAGGTAGTGCTGGCCATGGATGGAAAGGCAGGAGAATGCAGCTTAACCTGGCACACTGAGGACTACTCAGTCCCCTTGGAAATAGACCTGTCTCCCCAGAAGCTGCCTGGCAAAGGAATATCTTTATGACATCTCAGCCCATTTGTCCATCACTAGGATTCAAGCCCTGCTTGGGTGAAGGGGTGGGTATTGAGCTAGGAGAATAGGAGGAGAGGCTAGATTTATCATAACAGACAACACATATTGAGCACTAACTCTGTACCAGGTGCTATGCTAAGAACTCAATAAGTATAATATTTAATTCTCATGAGGATACTCTAGTATATTATTGCCATTTTACAAATGGGAAAACTGCGGCTCCAAAAGTGCAGTCACTTGTCCAACATCATGAAAATTATATATGGCTGGGGTTGTTTTGAAATGTGTCAACTTGGCTAGCCTAAGGAAATTTCTTAGAATTCCCTTTCTTATATATTCTAAGCTGAGGATATGCTACAACAGAGATTCTTGTGGGAGATTTACAAGCTGGATGGCTGACTCCTTCTGTTGCTTACACATTGTTGCTGACCTGCTGGTTCACTGCATTAGCGTGGGCAGTTGCTAGGCCTGCAACCACTTTACTTTCCCCTGAATCCTTCAGGTGTCCTGACTCTTGGGCCATGTGTGTATTTAGGTCTGTTACAAAAACTCTGGCTTCTGCAGGACACCCACATCCTAGGGTTGGAGGGAAAGTAGAATTGATGTGGGTTTTAATCTATCCTGAGCACTGGAGCTTATATCTGTGGGTCCAGCTGATTCTTTTTCTCCATCTTCCCTGCCCAACTGTCTGCCATGCAGGCTTCAAGCTCCAGCATTAGGTGCAAAGATATCTCAGAGGGACCAACTCTCCCACTTGTCTGTGTAAGGTCAAATCCCTGAAAAAATTCTTCTATGCAAATATACAGGCAAACATATATGGATATGTAGGTATATGATTACATGCGTGTGTACATATACACACATGCATATCATTCATGCATATACATCTCCCAGGGGTCTGCTTCTCTGACTGAGCCTGAGCAGTGATCACTATGGACACAGTGTGCAGCCAGGGTCCAATCTCAGGTAGCTGCTCCACTGGACCTGCACACACTCTCAGCAGCCCAGATCACATAGCGGTGGGAGAGGGGTTCCACTTTGGGTAGACTGAAATTGAAGAACCTGTGAGACATTTGGGGGTAAGTCCTGGGCATTTGGAGGTATCTAAGAAGCCTTGTTTGCAAGGAAAGGGAAATCAATGTGGGCTGGCTGGTACTGGAAACAAGTTTTATGGTGGAGACCTGATTTAAGTCTCAAAGGCTGGTAGGAGCTGGTTAAATGGATGGGGGTGGGGAGGGCATTGTGGATGGTTAAATTGCATGAGAAAGGCCCACAGTAGGAATGAGCAAGGTGTGAGGCGCGATGAGCCTGAATGGTCTAGGAGAGGTGTATTGATTATATGGCCATTGTGATCTATTCTGGTTTGTGATTTATATCTACCCAAGGATGTGGTGGGCTCTGGGCATTGTATGTTGCACCTGGTAGAGTAAGTTTTTGGTTTAATTAAATTCAGCCTGCCTCAAACAGTTGGGAGCACCTGCTATATGGTAGCCTTGTGCTGGACATAAGCACAGATACAACATGAACTGTATCCTGAGAGAAAAATCTGGTTCAGATTATAGATGTTCAACATATTTTTGTTAAATTGGATGGAATGGGAATCTTGTGCCAATAATGGGGTTGACTCTGGACTCCTAATTCCATTTTGGGCTAATTGTGTGGATGAAATGATGAAACTCAGGTCAATCTATCCATCCACTGACCTCCTCCATCCATCCAATGCTAGGTTGTTCTACTTACCTACCTAGCTATCATTCTTCTAGCTCTATCTAACAATAATCTGTTATTTTTTCCTTTCTTAAGTGGAGGAGGGCAGGATTTGAGCAGCCTACAAAATTAATCATACACAAAATGACAACTAAAGGATAAAAGGGGACAAAAAGAAAGTAGTGGAACAGATTGGCAGCAACAGGAACTGAAGCATCTATTGCAGCTGAGCATTGACATCAGCACCAGGTTTAATAGAAAGTAAGGCAAAGAGCCCTGGTTGTCCCAATACACCAAAGGTTGTGGGTTCAATCCCTGGTCAGGGCACATACAAGAGTCAACCAATGAATGCATGAATAAGTGGAACAACAAAATGATGTTTCTCTCTCTCTCTCTCTCTCTCTCTCTCTCTCTCTCTCTCTCTCTCTCTAATAAAGAAAGAAAGAAATGGAAACCAAGGAAAAAATAAGAAACAGGAGGCACAGTGGATCATCCAGTTGGTGCTATCTGAAGAGAGAAAGAATAGAGAGAGGAGAGAGAGACTTTCCCAGCCTGTGTAGAAGGAGGATTCATAGTGTCAGGGCTGCAAGAGGACAGCATGGTGGGTGCCATCTTCTTCTGCCTTTTTGAAAGGCAGAGGAACACTCCTCAAATGTTCTTCCTGTGGACCCTCTGCAAAGTCTAAGCACACACCGTTACATCTTATTGCAGCACAGGCTCTTCCATGGTGACCTAGGGCAACAATGTCCAGCTACACTACATTCTCACGTTCGGATTTAGAGCAGGGATTGAGCCCAGAACATTGAGAAGAAAGGCTAGTTAGCTGGCCGTTAGGCTCTTTCTTTCAAATTGTATTCATTTGGCTCAGGGTTTATTTAGTTTCCATCCCAGAAAGATCTCCTCATCTCTAAAATACCTTGTCAACTCAGAGCTTGCTCTGACCCAGGGATAAGGGAGGTGCATTCTCAGTCAGCCTGCATTCTTCCCAAAGCCAAAGCCAAAGCTGGGAGCTGGAACACTGTGCCTCGCAGATCCCTCAGCTTGTAAAGAATCCAGACAACCACACGCTTTCATAACCTATAGAATAACGGGAATCCCTTGGAGAATGCTTCCTCGAGTGACAGTGTCTGCAGCTGACACTTTTCTCCATGACCAGCAGCTTGCTTGCAGGGGCACTGGTCCAGGGTGTGGCCATTCACCAGTTAGACCTAATTTTAGTCGGCAGGTCCACATGTTCAATGTGTCAGAGCATTAGCTTCCCTGGTCCCCAGACCCATCTCACACTCAGGGAACCACTGGGGATGTAAGGTCAGCGGGGATTGTGACAGAATAAACGAGTGTCCCCTGCACTGGGCCTGTCATTCCATGAGGATTCATTGAGCACCTGCTGGAGGAAGCTTTTAGATGTATCTGAGTGTGTGTCAAGGAGGGAAACTGGGAGGAGAAGGGACATGAAAGATACAAAAGGAATCAAGGAGATGGACCTGGACCTACTGGGTTACTCAGAGGGGTCTAGGGAAAGGCTGGATACTGTACAGAATAGCACAACCCTGGGAGAAGACCACCTAAGTAAAAGGGCACAGCAGTATGCCTCAGAACTTGTGTGTGACTTTGGACAAATCCTTTGCTGGCAAAGCTGTTTCATCTTGAAATAGCAGAAAAAGAAATGAGAAGGAAGCTTTACTGGCTGGAGGTGAGGGAAAAAGGAAGACCATGGTGTGAAAGTACATCGAGAAAGTAAAAAGGGCTGCATGGAAATGCAAACTGATGTTATCGATAACATAATAATTATTGATTTTAAAATTTCACCTGAGCCCTGACTGGTTTGGCTCAGTGGATAGAGCATCAGCCTGGGGACTGAAGTGTCCCCAGTTCGATTCTGGTCAAGGGCATGTACCTTGGTTGCAGGCACATCCCCAGATGGGGGTGTGCAGCAGGCAGCTGATCAATGTTTCTCTCTTGTTGATGTTTCTAATTCTCAATCCTTTCCCCTTCCTCTATGTAAAAAAGTCAATAAAAAATATAAAAAAAATTTCACCTGAGACATTAATCTGCTTTGGTCTCCAGAGAAACCACTGGGCAGTTATGTGAGGCTCACCATGGAAGTCCACTCTGAATGAAGCAACAGTTGTCCACCTTTCCAGCTCCCAAGTGTCATGGGATCACACCTGTTTGTCTCCATCCTTCACCTGAGGCCTGACTAGACACAGTTTGTCAGGCCCTCACATTAGGTTCATACCAGACAAGTCATCAGAACCCTTGGCTTCTCACCAGGTAGCCTGCTCCCGATCCCCTGCCCCAGGAATGCTGCTCATCCCTGCTGCTGCCCTTCAGAGAAATCCCACTCAGCTCAGCTCCACTCAGCTCTCCTTCATTTCAGCACATAAGATATTCATTTAAATACTCAACACTAAAATCTTAAGCATAACAACATAATAAATTAATGTAACAATATAATATACTATGATAATATAATAATATCTAATATAATAAAAGAGAAACATGCAAATTGACCATTACCACCAGCCAATCAGAGCTGCTGTATGCAAATCAACCCGGCCAACAGCCATGGAGCTAGAGCAAACCAAAGGCTTCTGTTGCAACTGCCTGCCTAGGCTGGCTGAGCCTCTGCTCACAGCCACGCCCACCAGCCAATCAGAGCGGCTGTATGCAAATTAACCCAGCCAAGATGGAGGCTGGCAGGGCGGCTCTGCACTGGGAGCCTCCATGGCCAGCATAGCTATGCCAGGTGTGTCAGCTCAGTGGGAGGGGGGGTCTGGCCGGGGCCTCCTTGGGGCGTCCAGGAGCAGCCATCCTGGGTCTGCTGCCTGGCTTTGCCCCCCAGGGGCCTCTGCGGGACATCCAGGAATGCCTGTCCTGGGTCCACTGCCTGGCTCTGCCCTGGGGGCCTCCGCAGGGTGTCCAGGAACACCCGTCCAGGGTCTGCTACCTTCATCCGCCCCCCAGGGGCCTCCAAAGGGCGTGCGGGAGTGTCTGCTGCACAGTGTGGAGAATCCGAAGCCAGTTCACTGCCCAGCTCCACCCCGGGTGTGTTTGCTCAGCAGCAGGGCCCCACCGAGGGATTCTGCACCAGCGTCCGCCCCTGGCTTGCCACCCAACTCTGCATCAGGTGTGTCCCCTCAGTGGTGTGGGCCCACCAGGCGTGCGCAATCATGGGCCCTCCGGTGGGAAATGTCCAGGCCTGCACTCACCAGCCTTTCCACCCCCCAGTGCACGAACCCTGAAGGGGCTGTGGGCAGCCTGAAAATGGCTCTCAGCTCCTCACCCAGGCTAGCCAGGCATGCCAGCAGGTGGACATCCCCCCGGAGGTGTCCCAGACTGCAAGAGGGCACAGGCCGGGCTGAGGGACCCCCACCCCCTGAGTGCACAAATTTTTGTGCACAGGGCCCCTAGTAATCTAATAAAAGAGTAATATGCTAATTGCATCACTCTGCTACATCCCAAGCCACCCCCACCAGCCAATCAGAGGGACTATATGCAAATTAACCCAACCAAGATGGCAGCTGGCAGCCAGGGAGCTAGAGCAAATAGAAGGCTTGGTTGCCCCAGTGATGGAGGAAGCCAACCTTCCTGCCTGTCTAGGCCAGCCTGTGACCTCTGCTCAAAGCAACAAAGTTTCAATTATAGAAGATAACTAAACCCCATATACCTGCTTCTAGCTAGCCTCGCTGGGAGCTTGGGTCACTGGGGGCCATGGCCAGCCTGTAAACAGCCATCAGTCCCTCACCCAGGATGGCCACATCCTCATGGGATGAGGGTCCCTGCTGGGGGCCTTGGTCAGCCTGCAAACAGCCATCAGCCCCTCACCCAGACTAGCCAGGCACCCCAGCAGGACCCACCCTGATCTGGGACACCCTTCAGGGCAAACCAGCCAGCCCCCACCCATGCACTAGGCCTGTATCCTACATAATAATAAAAGGGTAATATGGAAATTGACCCTAACAGCAGAATGACTGGGAATGACTGGTCACTATGACTCACACTGACCACCAGGGGACAGATGCTCAATGTAGGAGCTACCCCTGGTGATCAGTGCACTCCCTCAGGGGGAGCTCTGCTCAGCCATAAGTCAGGCTGATGGCTGCCAGTACAGCGCTGGTGGTGGGAGCTTCTCCTGCCTCCTCAGCAGTGCTCAGGATGTCTGACTGCAGCTTAGGCCTGCTCCCCGCTGGCAAGTGGACATTCCCTGAGGGCTCCCAGGTTTCCAGAGGGATGTCTGACTGGCAGCTTAGGCCCATTCCCCCAGGGAGCAGGCCTAAACCACCAGGTGGAAATCCCCTGAGGGATCCCAGATTGCGAGGGGGCACAGGCCGTGTGGAGGGACACCCCCTAATGCACAAATTTTTGTGCACTGGGCCTCTAGTATGTAATAATATACAGTATATCACATACTATATTTATACTCTATATAATAGTGTATATACTACACACATGCCAGTATGTGTCATAATTATCATATCCTATCTAATAAAAGAGTAATATGCAAATTTACCATCACAAGATGGCTGTCCCTGTGTGGTCAAAGATGGCCACCACAAGATGGTCAGCAAAGGAGGTAAGTTGGGAGGGACCCTGGCTGGCAGAGGAGGACAGTTGGGGGAAATCCAGGACTGCAGGGGAGGACAGTTGAGGGGAACCCAGGCCTGCAGGGGAGGACAGTTGGGGGGGACCAGGCTGGCAGAGGAGGATAGTTGGAGGGGACCCAGGCCTGCAGGGGAGGGCAGTTGGGGGGGACCCAGGCCTGAAGGGGAGGGCATTTGGGTGGGACCACGTTGGCAGAGGAGGGCTGTTGCAGGGGACCAGGCTGGCAGAGGAGGGCAGTTGGGGGGGACCCAGGCCTGAAGGGGAGGACAGTTGGGGCAGACTCAGGCCTGCAGGGAAGGGCATTTGGGAGGGACCCAGGCCTGCAGGGGATGACAGTTGGGGGGGACCAGGCTGGCAGAGGAGGGCAGTTGGGAGGGACCCAGGCCTGAAGGGGAGTACAGTTAGGGTGGACTCAGGCCTGCAGGGAAGGGCATTTGGGAGGGACCCAGGCCTGCAGGGGAGGGCAGTTGTGGGGGACCATACTGGCAGAGGGAGAGTAGTTAGGGACAATCAGGCAGGCATGGAGCAGTTAGGCATTGATCAAGCTGGCAGGGGAGTGGTTAGGGACAATCGGCAGGTGAGAGGTTGGGAGCCAGCAGGCTTGGATTATGAAAGGGATGTCCGACTGCCCGTTTAAGCCCAATCCCACGTGAGATTGGGCCTAAATGGGCAGTCGGACATCCCTCAAGGGGTCCCAGATTGGAAAGGGTGCAGGTTGGGCTGAGGGACACCACCCCCTACCCCCACTCCCACTCTGTGCATGAATTTCGTGCACCAGGCCTCTAGTATTATAATATTATGCCACAGAATTCTTTTTCAATTTTCAGAAAAACCCACTGACTTTTATTATTATTTAGTACTAGGGGCCCAGTGCACAAAAATTTGTGCACTTGGGGAGTCCCTCAGCCTGGCCTGTGTGCCCTCTCGCAGTCTGGGACCCCTCAGGGGATGTCCACCTGCTGGCTAGCCTGGCCAGCCTGGATGAGGGGCTGATGGTTGTTTGCAGGCTGGCCAAGCCCCCTAGCGGGAACCTTCACCCCATGAGGGTGTGGCCAGCCTGGGTGAGGGGCTGAGAGCCATTTTCAGGCTGGCCACACCCCCTTCAGGTCATGGACGGGGAACCCATTCAGAGGCTCCACAGAGAGCAAGATGTCCCCCCTCAGAGCCGGCCCTGTAGTCTGGCCCCAGCAGCTTGACCCTAACTCTAACCTTAACCCTAACCCTAACCCTAAACCTAACCTAACCCTAACCAGAACTCCAGGGTCTCGGTGACCTTGTCCAGGTCGCACAGGTTCATGCCGCACACTGACAGGCCACACCTGCTTCCATGTCCCTGCCACAGTGTGCCCCGCCCCAGCCACTGCCCTGCCCCCCCGCCGCCACCTTATCCCCTGCCTTATCCCCACTGCCCGCACCACACCCGCCCTGCCCCTGCTGCTGCCTGCGCTGCACCTGCCGCTACTTGCTCAGTGGCTGCCAGTCTCCATCTTGGCTGGGTTAATTTGCACGCAGCTGCTCTGATTGGCTGGTGAGTGTGGCTTGGCTGGTGGGCATGGCTTAGGTGTCTCAGAGAGATGGTTAATTTCCATATTACTCTTTTATTAGAATAGATCATTATTACCTCCATTTTGCAGATGAGGAAACT
The DNA here is from genome assembly GCA_004026665.1 of Murina feae. Lineage (NCBI taxonomy): Eukaryota > Metazoa > Chordata > Mammalia > Chiroptera > Vespertilionidae > Murina > Murina feae. Next base: position 30,191 of record PVJC01012609.1, on the reverse strand, counting down.
GAGTGTCTGAGTGGTTTGAGCAATTTGTCCAAAGCCAGTACATTGGAAAGCCGTGGTTCTGACTTAAACAGATTTCTCTTTTAGCCACTATTCTTTCCTGCTCTCCACTGATTCTCATAATTGTATAACGACAAATTACAGAGTTCTATAGTAATATTTTTGCCTTAGTGTCTCTGCTGTTTTGTGGTGTGATGGTTGGGGCAGGCTGTGTGTGTTTGAGAAGGGGATAGATGTGTGGTGTGTGTGTGTGTTTGTGATGTGTGTGTTTGTGATATGTGATGTGTGTAGTGTATGAATTTTTGTGTTGTATGTTGTGTATAGGTGGTATGTGGTATGCATGTGCACACACATGTGTGTTGACTTCTCAATCCGATTTATGTCAGTTTTTGAGGGCAAGAGCCAAGTCTCTAAGACATTAGGTTGAGAACCCCTGGAACCCCCGTGTGCTCCACAAGACTGGGCATCTCATGGACAGCACATAGTGAACAATGTGAAGGACCCTGCAGGAGTGGCCATGGGTACTCAGCAACCATCTGAGCCTTCAGCTCTCTGCAGTCCCACCTACTGATCCCAGGTCCTCTGCAGCTTTTTAGACATTTGTTCTACTGGAGGCAAATATAAAATATGCAGCATTTTGAAAAGATGGCAAAAGACAGAATCTAATTGAAAATGTTGCCTATTGTGACACAATAATTGGATGTTGATTAAAAAAAGTAGAGTTTGGGTATTCGTGAGTGAATGTGTGCATGTGCATGCACAGTGTGTGTGTGTGGGGGTGTGTGTGTGTGTATGAGGAGCAACATAAAAAACTCAGATTTTGTATTGACAGTGAGTTAATAATATTTTAGTTATATGTCTAAATTCCTATGTCTGTCTCTGGGTCAGTCCTCTTAAGCCTGTGTGTCTGTTTTCTCTTGTGAAGATCCAGAAATAATACTTCTTTCCCCTTCTTGTTATTGCATCTGAAAAATTAAAAGCACATTACAGGCAGTCGGTATTTTATGGACCATCCATCCAAGAAATAAATGTTAGAAAGCTTGCCCTCCTCCTCTTTACCAGCCAAGGAACAGAGATATGGTTGGAAAAGGTTTCCTTTCTTTGGTTGCAACTTTTCCTATCCTCCCCCCACCACACAGCCCTAAACCTCCTCTGCCACCTCTCTGCACTGTGGCAGATATGTGACACAGTGTCTGGCTAAGTGCTATGGTGGGAGGATGTCTAGGGTGTTGGGGGAGCCCCTAGGAAGGGGTATGTAACCAGACTTGACCAATCAGGGAGGGCTTCCTGATTTCGAGGAAAACATATCAGTTTGTCTTGAAGAAACTCATCATTTACTGCCACCCAAACAGTATTCTCTGCTTTCCTCCTCATCTATCTTTTCTTTTAGGCTGAGTGTCCTGTCTTATCTGCATCCCCTGAAGTGTACTTCCTCTAAGACTCACTCAAGTGCCATTTTCTCACCCATGGGTCATTTCTGGATTCCCCAACTTGAAGAGACCTCCCTCTTTGGACTCTGATGGTATTTTGTACATCACTTCTTGTGTCTCTTTATCTTGTCTCACTCTGCTTTATTATAGGTACTTGACATTACTATCTCAACACCCCCAGCTTGATGTTTGGCTCATTATTCTTCCCCTAGTATAGAGCTATATAGGACAGTCCTGTGGATTCATTGCTTTGCCTTTATGTCCCCCTCTAGAAGATCAGGAGCCACCCAGGATGGATTTGAATGAAGACGGGGCCAAGCTTGCTGGTGAATAGTGTGTTCAGTTAGCTCAGGACCTGAACCTCAGCAGACTGAGGTCATGGATGGTCACTGTGTGGCTCAGTGACCTTGGCCATGTGCTCTGGTTTCAATCTGAGTCCTAACTTCCAACATTCATCTTTAAAGTATGGGCCCTCAGTCACTCACCAAGCCAGCCAATGGAGAAGAATGTAGAAGCTGGGAACGTGCTGAATAGGGGAGAAAAAAGGCTCAGGCTTGGGAAACAGAGAGTCCAGTGCTGCCTTACCACTTGTGGCTGAGTGACCTCGAGCAAGTCACTTCATAGCTCTGTGCCTTGGCTTCTCCAGGTGCAAAAGATTGGCATCAGATTTAGGGATTTCTCCAGCTCAAAATTTTACAAACTGTGAAGGAAACAGAGCTGAACGCCCTCATTTTTTATATGGGGTAGGAAAAGTGTGTAAATCCCAATTCGAAAGTAGCTGGCCCTGTGGTGACAGGCCATAGCCCAGCTTTCTCCATCCTTTGACCCAAACCGCAAATATCTTCTCAGCTGTTGATGGGAAATCATGCTCTTTTGGTCAGAAGCTGAGAGAATATCAATATGAAATGCCACATTTTACAGCTCCAATGGCTGTCCTGAAAGCTCGACCCTGCCCACCAGGCATCTGGCGCTGAGGAGAGGCTGTAAAAGGCTTTGATTTGATAGATTTCAGGCTATTTTACCCAGAAAGAGTTTGTAAACAGAGAAGACATGCATTTTGCAGAGCATTAAAAGCTTCTGAAATTATTGATTAGCAGCTCTCCTTGGTGCTCCATTTTAATGAAATGAGTGGCAGTGACATAAGAAAAAAAAAAACAGCCCAATCTTTGTGTTTTGTAATGAATAATAAAGTATTTTAACCTCTTTAGGGACTTAACACCAAGTTAATCCTTTAATCCCTAGGAAAACCAATTTTATTGACGTGAAAGGGGGATATTTAACTTCATCCAATTAATTTTCTACCTTAGAGATGTTATGATTATGAAGATTAGATTGAATACATTCATTAGAGCTACCATATTGTGTAGCAGGTAGTGGCACTGACACCAAAAAGTAGCATGGAAAAAAAATGATAGGCCCCAATTTTGTTTGATTTTACCCCTTTGAAATGCCAGGGCTTTGAGGCCTTCACATGCTAGCACTGTTGCCTGCATGGAAGTGCTCACATCTGCAACCACTCAGCCACCATGCAGAACTCGCTGACATTTCTGCGATCCCACTCCCGCCCTCTCTCTGAGCTCCAAATTAGAACTGCTCTTGTGTGGAGGCTGAAATCGTGCAGCAGAAACACTCCCAACATAAAGAGTTAGCTAAGTGTGAACTCAATTTGAAATTAGACAGTGGAGGTGTGCCGAACAATGGCTTGGAATTGGAGATGGAAGACAAATGGTTGGAGGTTTATATTTTTGCATTGGACTTCGACATGCTGACGTTTGAAGATTCTCATTCTACCTCCACACGCCAGCTCCCGACAAACTGAACTTAGAGGGATGAGAGAAAAGGGATGATGAGAAGTGAGGACTATAGCAATGCCACAAATATTCTAATGATGAAAGGAGCAGCCCCCGGATCCTTCTGGCTTATGATGGTCCCTTTAAGAATGAAAACTGGGATATGGGAAATGTCAGAGTGACTTCTCACTCTTTTCCCAGCCGCTTTCAATAGATGTCATTTTCCACCTACCTGTCACCCAAGCTGAAGGCTGTCAGGATAGAACTGTTGGCACCCCTGTGTCTTGCTCAGTGCTTTCCACTGGGGAATGGCATGGCATGACTACAGAAGTGACACTGGCATTCCTGTGTATCTTGTGAGGGAGCACAGCACCATGGAGAAACAGGAGGTTTTGGAAACAGTCTCAGTCTTTGTCCTGCCACCTTCCATCTTGTCGCCTTTGACAAATTGCTTGGCTTCTTTGACACTTGGTTATCTCATTTGGTAATGGCACCAACCTATTAGAGTTCTCACAGAATCAGGTAAGGCAATGTTGTGAAGACCCAGCACAGTGCTTAGCACATGGTAGGTTGCAGGTAAGACATTCGTTTCCTTCTTCCCACCATGTAATAATCAATCTCATTATTTGATTGACTCCAGCACAAAGAACAAAAGTTTAAGGGACCACTGAAGACACCTGATTTTTCCCCTTAAGTTTGCACATGAGAAATGAAATGACTTGCCCAAGGCTAATTGATTGTCCAGTGAGTCAGAACCACAAATCCTAACTTTTGCATTATAGAGATTTCTATGACCTCCTGGAGCTGGTTTGACTGACTGACTCTTGCTTGAGGGGAAGCATTCCTCATCCAGTTCATGCTATTCCAGGTAACTGAATTCAGCCCCTCTCTCCCTTGATCTCCATCCCCCACTCCCCACCCCCCCTTCTAAGCACACTATTTCTAATTCCTTAAACTCTCAGTTTGGGTCCCATGCCGAGTATGCCTCAATCCCGGAACTTCCATTTAGTTTCTGGGAAGTGTTGGTTTTCTCTTAGAAGTTGTTCTTTGCTGAACTTTTCGCCTCCTAAGTGCCACAGCCTGGCAACTTGATAACTGACTTGGAGAGGTTTTCAGTCTTGAGTGAGAATGTGTCCTTCTTTCAATGTCCAGGCTTCCTAGGCAGGCAGAACAGGGCTGGAGGCCAGGCATCTGCTGGTTTTCTGGAGGGGCTGGGGCTTGGGTCCTCGGGTGCAGCTCTGAGCTGAGAATGGCAGGGACCAGGTGCTGCTGAATGTGGCAGTGGCCTTGTAGGCCCTCTTCCTCTGAAGTTTGGCCTGTTTTTAGGATGTGAGCAGTGATACTGAGATGGGATCCTTTGGGGTTGGTACAGCAGACAGGGAGGGAGGCCAACGCTGGCATTGGTGAGCACATGGTTCAGGCAGGGACAGGCCATCAAGCTCTGCCACGGTTCCGGGAAGAGTGTGGTACTTGTTCCTGCTGAAGATCAACCTTCTGAGTGTGTCTCCTGTCTTGTGGAAGCTACATGATCTTCAGGAAAAGGTGGTGTTTAAAGAAACCATTTGTTTGAATGGACATTTCCAGAAAGATTCTGGCAGCAGACATGTCTGCAGGGACTGAATGTGGCCTGAAGGGCAAAGAAAAGAGAAAAGAGAAACATTTGGCACCAAAGGCAGCAAACAGGAAGGTGGTCCACATACCATGGGTCAGTTTCTGCTTCTGCTGAATTCATTCATTCATTCATTCATTCATTCATTCATTCAACAAATATTTTCCTCGGCACCTTTTCTTTGCCACTTAGGATACTGCAAGGAACAGATCAGAAGTTGTACCTGTGTTATGGACTCTCCATTGTTCTTCCCTTTTCCAGAATGTATTTGTTAGAGTTCTAAGGTTGCATAGTAAGAAATTTCCTTACTCTTTGCAAAACACTGCAGCACTTTTTAACCATCAATACACTGTCTTACTGACAATCCTGTAAATATATTCTAATTCTTAATTTACTGTAGAGCAAACTGGATTCTAGTGAGTTGAAATGGCTTCCCCTAAATTACATAAGAGTTACTTCTTGACCTCCATCTCTGAGTAAGTTTACCCTAAACTAGAAAATCAGTGCTGATGCCCCTGGTTATCATAAGAACAAGGGCAGACACATTGGTTCTTCACTGGCAATCTGACGAGAGTCACATGGCTCAGCAAAGCTCTCCTTGAAAGCTAAGGTGCCTCCAGGTACATATAGCTGGTCATTCTAAGTAAGCATCACTTTCTAACAAGACCACTTGGCACCACACTGTCCTCTCAGAGTAGTTAAAGCTTTTGGTCCCTCACTATAAAACTGGCTAATGTAGGGCTGGCCATACTGTAGATGGACTTTGGTGCCAAAGAAGTTTAAAATGGAAGCTGATTTTAGCTACATACTTCAAAAACTTTAAAAGGGTTAATGTAACTTATTTATTGGGCTGCCCCAGCCTCTTAATACTTGACCACCTTGATGTACCTCAGAAGGGCACATTCTTATTCAGGGACTGAGACGCTTTTTAATGCAGTCATCCTTGGTGCAGTTAGCTGGAGTCCCCCTCCACCCAATTCACAAAAAGCCAGGACCTACTGACTATAAGAAAAAGGCCCTGGCCAGCCAGTGTGGCTCAATGGTTGAGCATCAACCCATGAACAGGAGGTTCAATTCCCAGTCAGGGCACATGCCCAGAGTTGTTGGCTTGGTCCCCAGTATGGGGAATGTAGAAGGCAGCCGATCAATGATTCTCTGTCATCATTGATGTTTCCTATCTCTCTCTCCCTCTCCCTTTCTCTCCCTGAAATGAATTAAAAAAAAAATACTAGAAAAAAGGAAGAAAGGCCCAGTAGGTCAGCCCAGGGAGAATGGCTCACCTGGTCTGTGCTACTGTTGTGGTGCAGGACCCTGGTGGTTGCATGGCCCTTCCTCACTGGCTGCGAAAGGACGGGTCTCTGGGAACCATGGGCTCTCAGGGTGACGCTGCCTCCTCTGTCCCACTGTGGGCACCGGGCCTGCTCTGCCTGCTGTGGGGAGCAACTCTAACCCTAACTCCCTTCCTGTCTGGCCCTTCTGCTTACTTGTCCCCTGAATCTCAGCATGGAGGGAGACACAGCTTTGAAGATTCTTTATGTTTTACTCCATCGCTGCATAATGATCTGTGGAGCTGGAGGATAAAGGATCAGCTCCACTGACTCCTGGACCTAGAAGAATACCAACTTTCATGGCCCCTCATCCTTCTTGAAATTGACTGAAGGTCACAGAAGAAAGGTCAGATCTCTGCCCCGTATAGTTTAGGAATGGAAGAGGAAGAAGACCTGAGTATTTAAACAACAACAACAACAAAATCCAAGCAAAGAGTTGAGAGCTGTGAATTGCACATGATTTACCCTTCGTCAGTCCCTGTGATCACTCTAAATGTGCCATGTTATCCCATCAGCCCCCTCAGAGTGTTGGTCTGAGACGGGTGCTCTGAGTGAGTTCTGTGCTGCATCTCTTCCTTCTGAGTCAACCTTCCCTCTTCCTGGCTTTGCCTAGTTCCCACTGCAGTGAGGACAGGCACATCCAGAAAGACTCCAGGGAAACCACAAAAGGTGCAGGCCAACAGGCAAATCCCCATGTAATTATTCACCTGCTCCTGGCCCTGGATGGGGGAGCAGTTCCTGAGCCCTATTAAAAAAACAAAGTAATTATAACACCAGTGGTTAGATTTCCCCTCCACCATCTCTTCCTTGCCCCCTTCCACTCCTCCCAATTATGGTAGAATTTAAGATAAAGATTGAGACTCACTGTGTAGGCTGCAGACATGAGTACAGAGCTTGAGTTGGAGGCCTGAGGATGGATCTGGGTGGGGTATGAAGGCACTCAGGCTTGAAAGGACCAGACCAATTGAGCAGGAGGAACTCAGGGTTAGGGACCATTCTGAGGCTAGTTTTCCTGGCCTGGCCACTGCCAGATAAGGGTTTTGGAAGAACTATTACACTCCACCCTGTCTGTCATTTGCAGATTAATTTTCCCTAACTAGGCCCCCACTCTGTAGACTATCAGCATTCACCCTTGCTCGCTCCATCAATAAACCATCAATTAAGAGCTGCTAATAAATATGCATTCACACAGCAGATTAGCCAGATTTAGGCCCTGTTGGTCAGCTCTTCAAGTCGATGGTTATACGATTATCAACCCTGCCATTGACACTTGCTTCATTCTTCTCTCTCTGGTCCCTTGTGAGATGCAAGAAAGAGCTTCATTCAAACCCAAAAGCTCAAAAAACAAAAGGATAATCTCAGTGTGAGGGACTGAAAAGCAATTCAGATCAAGAGAAATCAAAGGCAACCATTGCTTTCCTCTCTCATTACTGCTTTCTGCTCTTTTGTACTAAAATTGTCCTTTGTGGGGAGGTTAGCTCAGAGGACAGGAACTCTGAATCCTCTAATCCCTCCACCCAGTGGCACAGGGCAAACTTGTCCCTATTTTCCAAACATAAGGCAAGGATGTGATTATCACACTGCATTTCTCTTCATCTGGTTAGTAAACATGTGGCTGCAGATGAGAACAAAGGCTTGCTATAGATCTGGCTTTTGGAGATCAGGGGACACTGCCTTCAAGGGGGACAGTTAAGATCCCATCTGGCCTTTTCCTCTTGGCATTCTCCTCTTCAGCAGCAGCTTCAGCGTTGTTGGATAGCAATGATTTAAGCAGAACGATAAGTCCACAGCCAGGCAGGTGGGAGGCTGAGGAAGTCTAGTGCCTGAGACTGATGTTGGAGCTTAGTCTAAGACTAAAAGTATAGGCACGACTTAAACACCCAATTTTTTCGTGACTAAGGGGGTGAGTAGGGAGGAGAGACAGCAAGAGTATTGGGACCAAATAGATGTTCAGGGGACTGGAGGCTAAAGACAAGAAGGTAATGGGAATACAAGCCACCTGCTTTGTGCCCATGCTGCCCCAGACCACGTGTGCTATCTATGCATGATAACATGATTCCACCTAGCAGGTGAGGTGGGAGAGGCAAGGATGACTCCTCCACAAACTTACAATGATTGCTGCATTGGCCTGCTAGGGCTATGCTGGCAAATACTACCAACTGGGTGGCTTAAACAACAGACATTTATTTCTCACAGTTCTGGAGGCTGCAAGTCCAAGATCAAGCTATCTGTAGGGTTGGCTCCTTCTGAGACCTCTCTCCTTGGCTTACCAATGACCACCTTCTCACTGTGCCTTCCCTGTGTCTTTCTTCTGCACAGGTGGGCACCTAGTGTCTCTCTATGTGCCCAGACTTCCTCTTATGAGGACACCATGCACACCTGATGAGGACCCACCCTCATGGTTTCATTTCAGTGTAATCATCTCTCTAAATACAGTCACATTCTGAGGTGCTGAGGGCGTCCACATATGAATTTTTTTGATATACAATTTAGTCCTCAGTGACCTCCCCCTTCCCCAAGGATAACTCTGCTGCGCACTGGGAGGAATTAGGACATTTTGCCCAAAGTAGATGCTTACCTTCAGGAAGAGGATGGCTTAGACAGGAAGCATTTTTTTCCTGGGGCTTCTTGTACTCAACATAATGCCTGAGGTTAATTTATGATTTGTGTATTTACTGCTGGTGCATTTTTATTGCTGAATAGTAGTCTATTGAATAAAAATATCACTTTTTTGTTTATTGATTCATTTGTTGATGAACTTTTGAGTTGTTTCTAACTTGGAATAAGTGTTTTTGAGGACACCTATTTTCACCTTTTGTAGGTAAATCTGGGAGTGGTATTGCCAGGTCAGAGAATATGTTTGTGTTTAATTTTATGAAAGAAAACCCAACAACTCCCAAACCAAAAACCAAACACCAAATGGTTTTATAAAATGGTTGTGCCATTTTGCACTTCCACCAACAAAATCTGAGTATTTCAGTTATTCCATATATAACACTTGTTAAGATAAGTTATTTCTTAAGCAATTTTAATTCAGTGTATTACATAAAGAAAATGCATCCATTGAAATGGACAGTTTGATGGGTTTTCACAAATGAATGTACCCATGTAACCACCACCATAACCAAGATAAGGAAAATGTTTACAAACCCTAAAAGTTGTCACATGCCCCTTTACCATCAATCCCCTTGCCAACTCAAAGCAATTACTATTTTGCTTTCCGTCATTATAGATTTGTTGTGCCTTTTATTTATCTTTTTACTTTTAGTTATTTCACTGAATGTGAAATAATATTTAATTATAGTTTTAATTTGCATTTTCTTAATGACTATTAACCTTGACTATCTTTTTGTACTTATTAAACATTTGCATATCTTCTTTGGAAGTATCTGTTCAAATATTTTGCCCATTAAAAAAAAATTTGAATGTTTGTCTTCTTTTTCAGAATTTTTTGGGCTATTCTAGATCCTTTGTATTTTTATATAAATTTTAGAACCAGTTTATTAATTTCTTAAAAAAACGACTTGCTGGCATTTTGATTAGGATTGTGAATTTAGATCAATTCAAGGAAATTGACACACTAACAATATTGAGGCTTTCAACCCATGAAGATAGTATAGTCTCCTTTGATTTTTTTTTCTTATCAATGTCTATAGATTTTAGTCTGGAGGTCTTGAATAATTTCTATAGATTTTATTTCTAAATGTATTTTATCCTATTATAAATGATATCATTTAAAAATTTTTATTTTTAAAATGTCCATTGTTAGTATATAGAAATGTAATTATCTTTTGTGTATCATCTTTCTGTCCCACAATCTTGCTAAATTAACTCGTTAATTCCAGATTTTTCATTGATTTCTTAGAATTTTCTGTTGTTAATTATTTATTAAATTAAAGACAATTTTACACTTTTCTTCAAAATCTTAATGTCTGAGTCCTATAATATGCTAGCTCTCTGTCTTGCAACAATATTGAATAGAATTAAAAGTGGGCATCCTTGTATTGTTCCTGATTTTAAAGGGGATATTTCTAATGTTTCCCAATATAAGCTAATGTTTCTGGTAGGGTTATCCTTTTGGAGAGACCCTTTGCCTGTTTAACATTTAATTCCATTCTTAACTTACCGAGAATTTTGTCAATCATGGGAATTACCATTTTCAACGCTTTTCTTGATCAGAAGATGTTATGTTTTTTCACTTTAAACAAACAAAATGAATGATAGCTTAGATTTTAAAATATTACATCTACTTTGCATTAAAACAATCAATTCAATTTGATCATAATGCTTTAACATTTTTATATGTATTATATTCATTGGTTTGTTAATAGTTTTAAAAATTTGTATATATAAATATATATATTGTTGCTGTTAATCCTCACCCAAACATTGATATAAAAGAGACACATCGATTGGTTGCCTCCCACATGTGCCCAACCAGGGTAAGGGACTAAGCCTGCAACCAAAGTATGTGCCCTTGACCAGATTCAAACCCAAGACTCTTCAGTTTATGGGCCAATGCTCTATCACTGAGCCAAACCAACTAGGGCACTACTTCTCTTCCTTTTATATCAAGACTATAATGGCCCCATAGAATGAATTGGGAAAGTATTTGGGAGAGAACTTGTGTATGATAAGAATGATGTGTTTCTTGGTACTTAGGTGGTAAACAATGGTAAAACCCTTTGTTGTTTTCTGTGTGGGAAACTGTGTGAAGTAGTTAACCACTGCTTCTGTATCTATACTTACTATCAGACTATTCAAACATTGCATGTGAGTCAGGTTTGCAAAATTCTATTTTTTCTAGAAATATGTCCATTTCTTCTAACTTTTCAAATATATTGGCATAAATTAGTTGGTAGTATTCTCGTATCTTTTAAATGAGTGCTTTAACTCTTGTTTGTGTTTCCATCTCTTATTTCTAAAGTTGCTGTTAAGTATGGAAAATATTGTCTCCCTTAGGACTCCCTGAATGAGGGGTTAAATAGGGTCACTGTGCAAGACAGGTTCTTGGGATGAATAAATTAGAGAATTCACCAGGGGGAAAAATAGGATATGTGTGTGTGTGTATCCACATGTGCACATGGGTGTGATAAGGTGGGATTTAAATCCAGAGAGTCTGAATCTAGAGCCAGAGTACTTAACCACCATGTTAATGTCTCTACTAAGAATGATAAAGAAGAACAAATAAGGGATATATAGGATACTCATATGCACACACATCTCTTCTGTGCATTTGTGTGTGCGTGTGTGTGTGTGAGAGAGATAGAGATAGAGATAGAGATAGAGATAGAGATAGAGAGAGAAGATTCAGTGTAGAAGTTTCCTCATATGTCTGTTAAAATGTATGCCAAGCTTTTCAGTGGAAATGAATTCAGCTTAAATCCAAAAGGATAGACCAGGCCCAACTAGTGGTAACTATGTCGGAGGATAAATTTTGATTCAACATAATACCTGGAGCTACCATAGGAAAACATGGGTGTTTCACAGCTAATAAGTTCATTGTTATTGACATTATTTAAGCAGAGACTTAAAAACCGGTTGTCAGAGTTGCTTGCTTATTCTCTAAACATTTATTGAGGATCTATTTTGTGTCTGGCATCCTGCTAGGTGTGGAGAAGATAAAGATTCACAAGAGATGAGTCATGTTCTGGTTGGATCAGAGAGTCCGGAAGAAAACTGGATAATTAACAAGAATATTTGTTTGGAAATCAGAAACCTGGGTTCCAGTTTTAGTTCTGCTACTACCTAGCTCTGTGATTTTTGAATAAGAAGCTTGCCCACTCTGTGTTTCTGCTTTTATATCCATAAAAAGACAACATTGAACAATAATGGTGTATTTCAAACTTTAATGTATATTCATTATGATTGGTTTTATCTTAGCTATAGAGTCCATTTTTAAGTGAAGTTTTATGTGAGAAGCCTAATGTGTAAAGTGTAGATAGGTAACAAGGACCTGTAAAGTGCTGTAGCATCGTGTGGGGTTCGAATCCCTGACTTCTGGGCACCTCTTCACTCATTCAGAGTCACCTCTCCCAGTGGCTCCTAAGTAGAACCTGAAAGACTCTTAAAAAAATAGTTGAAAATCATGAACAAGATAATCTGTGAGAGTTGTATGAGTTTTAATATTTTTAATTCTATGAGTCTATTGTTTTATTTAGTCCAGGAAGCTTCCTGGAAGCAGAGGATTCTGACCTGAACTCTGACTGGTGAAATAAACACAGACCACCTGGCAACCAAATGCAAAACAGTCGTTCCAGCTGTGAAATGTATAGTATTTTTCTCTGCTCTATAGGTACGTGGCTTCAAAAGGGAAGTGGAAGATGCTGTCCTTGGGAATCACACGTGAGTTTACATCTTAGCTTTTACGGCTTAATAACTATGTGACTTTCAGTAATTACTTAACCTCTTTGACTCTTGGTTTTCTTTTCTGTAAACTAGAGCCAGTGATACCATGATGGATTGTTGTGATGTGAAGAGGATGAGGGAATAAATTTTTTGTCAAATCTCATAGTACAGCTCCAAAACTCAATTGACTAAAATATAATAATAGCTGATAATATCGGTTGATTTTCCCTGAGGGCCCACTATGAAGGCCTCTTTTGACCCTTTCCCCTGACATTTCACAATTAAGGAATCTTTTCCAACATTTCTGTAGCCTTTGAAATTCCCATACTAGCTGTAGTCTGCCCTTCACCTGTGCTGCATTTGATAAACACACATACTTATGCCACGTGCCTTCTGCCTTAAAATATAAACACTTCTACATTATTCATCAAAAGTACCATCTCGCAAGATTAGCCATAAAAAGTTCTTCATATTCATTCACAAAAACAGGTTTTCAGAAATAGAAATTGCAGAAGCAGAGGCAAAGGCATGTTATTGTTTTGTAGGTCTTTAAATATTGCCTCACAAAACCACTTTTCATCTTGTTCTCAAAGGGATTAACTTCTGAGCAGTGGGGATTAACTGATGTCAAGTTAGGAAAGCAGTCAACACTAAGGTCGACCAGCCTTACAAGATTAGTCCCCAAATAAATAATTTACAATCTGTTTTAAGACTCTGTAACTGTAACTTCCTCTGAAAGCTTTCAGTACCTTGAGAAAGGAAACGAGTTCCCAGGGCCCGGGGGCCAGATGGCTCACAGGCAGGCCTTAGACTCAGAAAGGATGGGATGGGTGGACCTTCCCCTCGATGGGAGCCATAAGGATGAGACCACAGTTGGGCACCACATCTGTGGAGTTACAAAGAAGTGCTGAGCCCCTTAAAGGTGCCTGGCAAGAGGCAGACAACCACCACTACTAGGAGCAACCCTAGGACGGTGCTGGAAGCATTTGATGGGACCTGGTGAGCTCCCTCGTGAAGAAACGATGCCTATCCTTATCCCTCCATCCTAATACTTACCCACACTTTCCATCTTCCAATTTCAACTCCCTTCCTAGATGCTCGACTTCAGAAACCTCCTTGTCCACAGTGCAATGTATCATCCTGAGCCCCTGGCCCAGCCTTGGTCAGGGTTCCCTTCAGGTCCCCTGGCTGCTGTCTCTATATGCTCAGTCCCATGTTGGGCTTGGCAAGGCTGTACATAGACTCAGAGTATAGGTTCTGGGATCTGACTGCCTAGACTCAGCTCAACCATGAGTCAACTGACCTATTCTAGCATCAGTCTCCTCATATGTAATATGAAGATAATAATAGTATCAACTTTATAGAATTGTGAGAAACTTAAATGAAATAATTCATGTGGCATCCTATATAATAAAAGCCTAATATGCTAAGTGTCTGGTTGTCTAGTCGTTGGTTCAAGGAATCAAGACCTAATATGCTAATGATATGCTAAGGCCACTCAACTGCTTGCTATGACACTCACTGACCACCAGGGGCAGACACGCCAAACGGTAGGTTAGCTTGCTGCTATGGTCCAGCCAATTGGAACTGATTGAGACAGGCCTGACATTCCCTGGAGCCCTCCCACGGTCCCTCCCCTGCTGGCCAACCTTCCACATCCCTCCCTGACCCCAGTTGTGCACAGTGGGGTCCATCTGCCTGGCCTGCACCGTCTCACAATCTGGGACCCCTCAGGGGATGTTGGAGAGCTGGTTTTGGCCTGATCCCACAGGCCAGGCCGAGGGACCCCACTGGTGCATGGATTCATGCACTGGGTCTCTAGTATATAATAAATGTCCAATTAATAAAAGAAAAGCTGCCCTGGCCAATGTGGCTCACTTGGTTAAACATTGTCCCATGCACCAGAAGGGCACATACCTAGGTAGCATGTTCGGTCCTGGTTTGGTCCTGGTTGGGGCAGGTACCAAAGGCAACTGATCAATGTTTTCCTCTCCTCTCCTCTCCTCTCCTCT
>PVJC01012609.1:0-15577 GCA_004026665.1 Murina feae | reverse complement strand
ACATCCTCTGGACATCCTTCTTTCCAGACAAAGCCGCAGCGGTGGGCAGGGACCAAGGCAGAGGCGGCAGAGGCCCCTGGCTGTGGCTGCAGCAATGGGCAAGGGCCAGGGCCAAGGCCCTTGCACTAATTTCATGCATTGGACCTCTAGTGTATAAACAAAAGGTTCCTGATATAAATTGAATTGTGTTATTTCAAAAAAAAGCAGTTGAAGTTCTAACTCGCAGTAACTGAGAATGTGACCTTATTGGGAAATAGGGTCATTGCTGATATAATGCATTAAGTTGTGGTGATACTGGAGTAGGGTAGGTCCAGGATACAATGAATGATGTTTTTATAAAAATAATGCCATATGAAGATACAGAGACAAAGGGAGAATGACAAATGAAGACAGGCAGAGATTGGAGTGACACAGCTGCAAGCCTAGGACATCTAAGAAGTGCCAGCCACCACCAGAAGATAGAGGACAAGGAAGGATTCTTCCCCAAAGCCTTTGGGGGAGTGTGGCTCTGTTGACACCTTGATTTTGGACTCTAGCTTCCAAGTGGTATGACAATCCATTTCTGCTTTTCTAAGCCACCCAGACTGTGGTACTTTGTTACAGCAGCCCTACAAAACTGACCTGGCCTTCTTCAACCCACACGCAGAGCAACCCACACCCTCGCAATGCCTGCTGCCATATCTGTGCATCCCTTCTTCTCTGTCTTCTCTGGAAGGCTCCTCTGGAAGGCCCACAGCCAGCCTTTCAACCATCATAAAAGGCTCATAGTAAGAGCAACAGTACACAGTTGAGTCATTGGTCTGAATCCTGGGGGAACATACAGGGTGGGACAAAAGTAGGTTTACATTTGTTCATATAGAAAATTAATCTAATAAAAAGGTCATATGCAAATTAGGCATCACTCCATCAAAAAGATGGCTTCCCCCATAGCCACAAGATGGCGGCGCCCAGTTCGGCTCAGCCCCGCCACTGAAGTGCAGGTGGCGGGGGAGGTGGGGGACTCAAGGGGAAAAAACAGGCCATCAGAGGGAGCTGGAGGTCCCCCGCTCAGGCCAGAGGCCTTCACCAGAGGCCTCAGGCATGGACAAGGGCAGAGCCCAGAGCCGGTGATTGGAGGGGGCAGGGGCAGAGCCAGTGATGGGAGGGGTATGAGGGTGCCCTACCCAGGCATAATGCCTGGGCCAGAAGCCACAGGCCTGGCTAGGGGCAAGGCTGGAGATCACAGGGGCCTGGGCACCAGTGAAGCCAGCAAAGCAGGGGCCTGGGGGTCCCCTGCCCAGGCCTACACCCTTGGCCAGAGGCTGCCAGTGTGGCAAGGGCAGAGCTGGTGATGGCAGGGGGCAGGATCAGAGCTGGTGATCACAGAGGCCTGGGCTCTGTGAAGCTGGAGATCAGAGGGGCTTGGGGTCTTCTGCCCAGGTCTGCAACCTCAGGGACAGATTGCAGGCCTGGGCAGGGGCAGAGCCAGAAATCACAGGGGCCTGGGCAGGGTCAGAGCTGGTGATTTCAGGGGCCTGGGCGTCCCCTGCTCAGGCCTGCATCCTCAGCCAGAGGTTACAGGCCTGGGAAAGGGTGGAACTGGGATTGGAAGGGCAGAGGGGGAGCCAGTGATCAGAATCAACTACAGAGGAAACACCTTTTCTTACCACTCATTGGCTAAGCTCCCTGTATGCCACTGGTAATATTCTTAGTAACTTGGGTAATAAGAATTCCTAAAGGTGATCTAGGGTTTTTCCACCACACTCCTGGAGAGAAAAAATGAAGGTTTACTGATGGAGGGCTAAGAAATGTCATATCCTGCCCTAGCCGGTTTGGCTCAGTACATAATGCCTCAGCCTGCTGACTGCAGGGTCTGGGTTCAATTCTGACTAAGGGCATGTACCTAGGTTGCAGGCTCCTTCCTGGCCAGGGCCCAGGTCAGGGCATACGCAGGAGGCAACCAAGGAGAGGAGGAACCAAGTGTTCCTCTCACTTTGATGTTTCTCTCTGTTTTTCCCTTCTCTTCCACATTCTCTAAAATTCAATGGAAACATATCCTCAAGTGAGGATAAAAGAAAAAAGAAGAAAGAAAGAAATGTCATATCCTGTGAAAGACACTTCTTGAAAATACTTAAAGAAAGTTGTCATTTCTTCATGGTGAAGGGACTGGAGTCTGTGTTGATGAAAACACCTTGGTGGCTGCGGTGACTAGCAGTGGCTACAGCAGTGGGGTGATGGGGCTGGTGACTTCCCCTGATTAGCTTGGTCACCTCCCATAAAGGGAGGCCAGACTGCGGCTTAGGCCCGCTCCGCAAGGGGAGTAGGCAGGCCTAAGCCATCAGTAGGACACCCCCTGAGGGCTCCCAATATGTGAGAGGGGGCAAGCTGGGCTGAGGAACCCCCCAACCCCAGTGCATGCATTTCATGCACTGGGCCCCTAGTTAATGAATAATAGTGCAAGAAAGGACTCTGTTTTGTGTACTCATAAGTGCAAACTTACTTTTGCCCCACCTTGTATTCACAGAAATTTGTAGGTTGCTGACCCAGGTCTGTGCCAGAAGTGCAGGAGAGGCTGGTGGATGCAGTGTTTTGTGAGAGCTGGTCTCTCTTTACCCTTGCAGGCTCTGCCAACATCTCTCTCCTCTACTCCCTCTTCTGAATTGCCCTTGTAGTCAGTCCACTGGCAGATCCATCATCAGCATTAAAGATCATGGGCCCCACATCTTGACTGACCAATGAGCATGCACCTCATCATCTCTGCAGATGGCAGCATTACTGAGGGCTATCTCCAAACCCCCTGACTTGTTGCACCCACAGTTGGGGAGCATTTCTTTTTCTTCTCCTTGTGTATGTATTTTCCTCCTGAACACAAATAACAATCCAGTTGCCCCATAATTAGATTGAATTACGGAATAATTACAACCTTGTTTGCTCTCGGCAGATTACATGGTAATTATACTTGGCATTACCATGAAGAACCAAGAAATTCCAACGATGTCATTACATGGTTATTTGTACAGTACAATGCAGCAGTGTAATTATACATGCAACATTTGTTCTCCAATAGGAGAGTGATTAAAACAATGCTAATGCTTCAAAGTGTTGATTAGGTGCCAACATCATATGACATTTACAGTGTGAGGGGGTGTCTGGTTTTTAATTTTTTCTTTAACATGCATAATCTACCTTCCCTCACACTCTCCTGTGACTGCATTCATAGGCCGTGCTGTGGTCAAGAAGGTTTGGGTGATCATACACTGTGTTCTCTGTCCTCACGGGCAGCTAGGAGACTGCAGTCCACATTAAAAACCAGAGTTAGCTGCCCATTTATCACTCCCTATGACAATTGCTTAATTGTTTTACACTGCATTTGTGGGGCTTCATTTTTTTAAAGCCTTGATGGTGAAGAACGCATGGGACACGGGGCATGGAAAGAGTATGTTTGCTCCCCTGTGTATGGACAAGTCAGCAGGGTCAGGGCCCGCTTGCAGTGCAGGAGTGACCTGGCTGCAGGAGCTTATCTCTACCCATCACACATGTATGCTGCTTTCCACCTGGTCCTTCATTCATTCTTCCAAACAGCCTCCTGAGGATCCCAACAACATCCGGTTCTTCTACAGTCTCTTCCCTGCTGAAAAATGAAATGAGGGTTAGGTGACAGTAAGACATCCACCTTCCAGGAAATGAATGTGATCTATGTCTGACTGCATTGGTCTGGAAATCAGTGTGTGTGTGTGTGTGTGTCTGTGTGTGTGTGTGAACTCTGTATAGTTATGCAGAAAACATTTCATTCTTCAGGTTGATGCTGGGTATCACTGAATATAGTGAGGGAGGCAGGGGTGACTAGAGGATTGAGGAAGGGTGGTGGAGAGGACTCTAGGAAATATAACAAGTTGTATGAACATTTTACAGGCCAAATGATATTTTTATAACCTAGTGATCTCTGAAAGCTATTGGGAAGCCTGCCAAAAATCCAAGTTCTGGCAGATGCAAACATCACTTATCAAAAATCTGGGAAACCAGAAAAGTTGGGTCCGCTGGGAGTGCAGACGATTGGATGAGGATGTGGACTTTACACAGAGGTTTTGGGTATATGGGAAGTCCACAAGAAAAGGGACACAGCCTTCGGGACTAGACTATGGTGCTGGGAAAGACAAAGCACTCTTCGCAGGGAACCCAAACTCATGGTGGAAACACACCTCTGCCTATAGATATTTTAGAAATTCTTTTTCGGGACAACATTGGCGGCTATCTCCCAAGCCGGTGCTCTGCGCTCTGCTGTCTGAAATTACAATGAGTCCAGCCTGTTTCCAGGTAGTGTGAAGGAGCCTGGGTGGCAGGTACAGATGTACAGATGGTTTCCAGGGCTGGGAAATTGCTGAGTATACACTTTGTGTAAAAATTTCCAGTCTCAGCATTTCACACAGGAACATGGGCTTTGTGGTAGCTTCGGCTGGGTGGGTTGGTAAACAGTATAAAGTCCCACCAGGTTTGCAAGGAAGGATAGCCAGCTTTCAGAGCCCACCCACAACCTGGGAGGGAGTGCAGACGCCAGTGTCTGCTGTGTCAGCAGCCCTGAGTAGGAAATCTCACCAAAGACAACATCTTCCTGTCCCAGCATCTTCTGGCGACTCTTCTGTCTATCCTTGAAGCCTAACTTTGTTCTCAGTTCTTCTGTGGGAGGGGCAGTGTCGCTGTGGCAAGGGCCTTGGAAGCTGGGAGACCTGAATTCAAATCCCTCCTCTGTCCCTCATGAAAGTTCCCTAGCCTCTCTAAGCTTACTGTTCTCACATGCTTCGCACAGCAAAACATGCTTCGCCGTGTAGTTAGGAAATACGTGACTAGTTTAGGTGAAGAGCTAAGTGCAGTCTCTGGAACACGCCCATTCCAGTGCTCATGAAATAGTAGCCAGGATCATTTGACAGTGGATTTCCAGTGGGGTTCAGCTACATTTAGATGGACTTGGGGAAGAGACCTAAAGCAAAGGAGCTTGGGAAGTGGGCCCAAGGTCAGGCTAGGAGGCTGCTGGACAGTCTGCTGACCACTAGGAATGGAACCCTTATGTGGCCAGGTCCTGACATCACGTGCAAGGCATCCCTGAAAGTTTAATGCATTGGCCAGTGGGCAAATGAATACTTGCCTCACATTTTAATCTTCCTTGACTTACAAATAAAATCCTAAACACTGAAAATGCCTTAAGGCCACTAAAGTGAGGCTCTGGAGACCAGCCCAGCTCTGTAACAAGACACTGTTGGACCTGGAACAAGTTTCTTGATTGTTCTGGCCTCAGTTTCCCCAACCGTAAAATGAGGGGTTTAAATTGGATAGTTTCTAAGGTCTCTTCCAGCTATAAAATTTTATAACCCTGAGAAGGATTTTTTTCCTTCCAGGAAATGTGCCCACATTGTATATTTGAGATGAGTTTAGTTTTACTGAGCCAAGCTTCATTTTACACATACATACGCATACTATAAATATACACACAAGCATATGTATACACAGGCATTGAAAGAGGAAATTGTCCCCATACCTCAGTGCTTTCAATTGAGCCATCAAGTCACTCAGGTATTTATTATGGAGAGAAAAATACGCACACTGTTTCCCTCTCATGGGAGGACCATGCCAGGAACTCTGCTTGGATGCATGGCTCATGTTTACAGAAGAAAAAAAAAGAGAGAGAGAAAATCATCCCCTCTCTAGCCCTACATTTCCAGGTACCAGAGGCCTTGTCTTCTCGGAATACTTGGTGGGTGCCAGTAAAGGGTGTGCCCTGCCTCTCAGGTACAGCTGGTCTTCAGCTCTCTGGGGATTTGACTTGGTTTGACTCCTCCCACACCTGCACCCTTCGACCACTATCTGCCTATCAGTTTCTGTCTGTTGTTCATGCAACAGCTGTTCATTGTGGCGGGAAGTATGCTAAGTGCAGGGACTGGTGTGAGCAGGACGACCCAGTGTTCTGCCCTGTGCTCCAGCGGGGCTGTGTTGGTTAGGTTCCACTGGCTACTGAAAGCCTCAGTGTTTTAGCATAATAGAAGCTTATTCTTGGCTTCGTTTCTATCAGTTCAACGTGAATATTTGGCAGGTGGCCCTCGCCATCAACACTCAGATCCACACCCCACCCTCTGGCCTTGCTGTGCTGAAATCTGTGCGTCCGTTCCTCTGGTGGATGGAGCCAGTGCGAGCGGAGAACGCCCATCCCCATCTGGGCCGGTTCAGCTCTGAAGTGTGACTCTCTTTACTTGTGCGAACACGAGGTGTGGAAACAACACACAGCATGGAGGAGAACGCAGAGACCTTGGGCGGACAGCGGTAACAAGCACTCCCCATCCAGAGCACTGCAGGCCACGAGCAGAGGCCAAGTGCCAGAGCAGGCCCACTGAACCCTGGACAGGGCCAGCCTCCTGGGAGGCAGGCCACAGTGAACCGGTATGAGAAGGTGGGGAGTGGGAAGGCAGCGGGACTGGCTGAGCATCTTCCAAGGTCATGAGCAAGGGAAGGTGAGAGAAGTTAAGTGTGGTCAAGTGCCCTGTGCCAGAGGGACCAGGGGCGGGGGTGGGGCACAGGGTTCCATAGGCAATAAGAAACTCTGAGCAAAGACAAAGGAAGCTACAGAACATGCCTGGGCAGCAACACGAGGTGACTGCTGCTTGGAAAGAGGCTCTGGCTGCCGGCGAGGGTGTGGCCCTGGAGGCAGGAGGATCAGTGGAGAAGTTGTGGTTGTCTAGGTGAGAGGCCATGGGTCATACATGGCTAAGGTGTGAGTGGTGGGATGGAGAGAAAAGGGAGGACCCAGGAGACATGGATGTAGGCTGTAGACCCCTTAGAAGTACTCGATGGATTTCCTGGTCTGGGTCCTCACCCCTGCAGCCTCTCAGTGTTCTTGCATTGCTTCTTCTACTTCCTCCCAGTGGGGTGATGGCATCATCACAGCACCCCCCTCTTGGGTCAGGGCTCTAAGTTGCAGGAAGCACAGTCCCCTCTGGCCAGTTGGAGCAGGGAGTGATCTATTGGAGAGTGGAGAAAATGCGCAGAACCACTGAGCAGACTAAAGGAACAGACTCCAGAACCACTGAGCAGACTAAAGGAACAGACTCAGGCAGCCTTCTGGGAGGAGCTCCCTGCTTCGCCCTGCAGGACTGCCTGCCAAAGAAGCCTCCGCTCTGCCATCAGCAGGAGCTGCCACCCTACCTGTCCCTCCACCACCACTGCCACACTGTGTATCAGCAGAAGCGATGGCCCAGGCCCCCCCTCCCACCCAAAGCCTAGTGCAGGGGCTTCCGCGCAGAAAATTTTATCAAGTCAGTGGGTGCCGGACAATGGAGTGAGGGGACTGTCAGATGGAAGTAGGTTTTACATCATGAGAACAGTTAGAACGCAAAGAACTCCTGAAAGATTGGGGCAGCCACAGTGCCAGCTGCCACCACTGGAGACTTGGGCACCCTGTGCCTCTTACAGCATGTGCGTCCCCCAGCAGGGCCCCTGGAGGCAGTTCCTTCTCTCACTTATGAAGGAAACGACTCAGAGAGGCTAATGAGCTCGTCGGAGATCACACAGCAAGCAGCTGGCCGAGTCTGTATTTGTCACCAAAGCCCATCCTCTCTACATTGCGTTTGGGGAATTACAGTACTTACCAGTTGTTTGTGACAGGAAACTCTCCTCAATTTGAGCCCATCCTGCTTGTCTAATGTATTTTGCCTGGAGCCACCGGGCCATGTGCGAAGTGGCAGCTACCTAGAAGGGTCCGTGCTTGGCAGGCCCAGGCAGGACTGTGCTGAGCCGTCGGTGAAGGCAGGCCGCCAGGATTTAGAGTTGGCCTTGTTAACACGCAGTCTACACTGCTTCTCTGGGCAATAATGGCAGAAATACAGTCGTTAAATTTTAATTAGGAAGAAAAGAGGTTCATTATAGTTGTCACTCCTCATTGTTTCCTAATTATGCTCATTGCGTGATGAAATGAAAGTCTGTGTCTCCCTTGCATGGTTCTCGCGCGGGACTGATGGAAAAGAAAGGCAGGTCCTGACTCCCCCCGCTCTCCCCCTGCCTTCCCTTGTCTGGGCGGCCCCTTGATAGCTCCAACTGAATGGCCAGGAGGTTAAGAGGGAAGATTCTGGAATCAGAACAGCCTGGGTTTGACCCCAGCACAATCTAGAGGTCAACAACGTTAAGGTTGTTCCTTTTTCTGTAAAATAGAGATCTTAAACCCTCCTTCCCGAGGTTGCAGTGCAGACAATAATGTCACATGAGAGAACAGTCATAAAGTGCCTGGCGCATGTGCAATGTCTCAGCAAGTGCCAGCGGTTTTTATTATACTTTTAAGGTTTATTATGAACTAGAGGCTCACATACCAAGTTCAGAAGTCTAGACTGAGCTTCCGAGTAGTGGGCAATCCCCGAAGACTTTTTAGGGAAGGAGTGCCAGGACGGAGGGCAGGTGTTTAGACCCATTCCTGGGAAACGGACCAGAAAGAAAGCAGCTGTAGGTGTAGGAGGGAGAAAATCTGCCACCAGTCCTACAAATAGTTTCACTTAACCAAGAAAGATATGACTGACTTGTTTCTCTTGTCCTGGGTATGTATGAGTTTGCCCTGAGTCCATGGGTGCCAGTGAACCACTGGAAACCTTGGCAGGAAAAGACAGACTGGCGTTAGGGCTGCCTGTAGGGTAGGAGCAAAGCAGACCCATATGGGGGAGTTAAGGCCTGTCCTTTGTGCCGTCTGCAGGCCTCTGCAACGCCCAGACTGACCAAAGGCCAAATATGTGAGCGCTCAACTTCTCTCCACGTTAATACTTCATTTATGTTTAATCATTTGAGCCTCTAACATTAAATTCACCTGAAGTGTAGGGAATTGGGAGTTTTGCACTGAGCTTGTACCCTTTTTCTGTGTGTAAAGTTTATTTGCTCTGAGAAAGAAAAAAGACAAAAAAAGGAATGGCTTAAAATGATTTTTTAAACATTTGATACCGAGCCAAGTATATTTATTGGGGTTAAAATGTGTAACTCCCAGAACTGACAGAAAATCCACAAGGCTGAGCATGCCTCATGTGTGGCTTGCTGTGGAGTGCTAACGCTGAAGGAAAACTGTTATCTGGACAAATTCTTTTCCGAATTGGTCTTTCTGTTACATGTGAGGGGAGCAGTGGCTACAGAAACACCAGGCAAGCTTCTTTTGTCGCTTAGTGAAGCAGTGCCCTGTAGCAAAAATATTTCTCTTCCATTTAGAGAGAGGGATGGGGTAGGATTCAACAGATCAGGGAATAGAGGAGAAAAGAAGACAACAGCTATTTGGATAAAATGAAGGTATTTCAAAGCCCCACTGATATGAATCTGGGGATGTTACAGAAGCTCCTGGCAGCCATGCTTAGATCCCTGGTCCACACAGATGGCAGCAAGTGATTTTAGGATCAGTAGAGGTGTGTTCAGCCTCTGCCTCCCAGGCATCAAGCAGTGGGGGTGGGAGGGGGGCTGGCAGGGTGATTTCTCAAGATCTCAGGAGCTGCCTTGCGTGCTGAGGAGGCGCTGGAGCTCCGTGGTGTCTGAATCCTGCACTTGTCTGTCCACCTGGTATGCCCATGCAGAGGAAACTCACCTAGCCAAAGACCCCAGGGTCAGAAGCAAACACCTGGGTCTTCCTGGCAGCAACGCCGGCTGTCTTCACAGGGCTTGTCCATGATGCCTTGGTTGCCTCTGGCTTCTGCAGAGGTAGCTGAGCTCAGGTACCGGTCCCCTATACCCACCTGACCCCGAATGGCTTTCCTTTGATCTGTTCTGCACACCGCGCTGCTGCATACGACTGTGTTAAGAAATCTTTGGAAATTATTCTCTTCACCCAAATGTGTAAACATCTGATATGAAAGTTTTCTTAATTCTGATTTAGTTATTAATTCTAATGATAAAGGTAATATATGTATGGCATGGAATATTTGAAAAACACTGACGAGTAGGAAGAAGCAAAAAATCTAATTACTTAACAATGGCTAACACTTTTCAATGCTTTTATGTATTTTCTTCTGACCTTGTTCTTGCTCATAGTTTTATATGGTTCAGATGGCACTGCATCAACCACTATTTTCATTCATGATTATTTTGTATTTAAGACAATTTCAAAAGCATCTGTGCCATGGATGCTGTTACTTAACTATGGTTGTTAGTATTATTACTCTTAGTTTTGCTATTATAAACAATTTAATACATAAAGCTTTCCCAAATTTAGAATTTTTTTTTAAGTCTCAGCGATAGTATTCTAAGTGCAAAACATCCAGGTATTTTAACATTTTTTTGGAGCATAACACAAAATTGTTTTGTGAAAGGGTCAAACTGACTCACTTATCCACAGCCATTCATGAAACTGCAGCGGGCATACTTATTTTTAAAAACAGCATCTTGTTTCTTTGATTATCAGTAGATTTGAATGTTTTCATCTTTGTTACCTGGTTGTGTTTTAGAGTGTTTTTTTCTAAAATCCAAATCTGGTCTTTTGCTTTCCTACTTAGAAATCCTCTTTGCCCCTACTGTGCCTACACATCAGATGAAGTTCTGCATAGCATAATGGGTGTGAGCACATGTGAGCACACATGTAACACACATGTCAACTCACATTTGAACCAGAGACATATTTACTAGGCCTAGTTTTCCATGCACTATCTATGTGACCTTGGGCAAGCCCCTTGATGTTGGTTTTATTTCCCTCACTTACCAAAGTAAGAGAGGTGATACCAACTTCCCATAGTCAACATGAAGATGAAATGAGATGCTCTTGATAAGGACTCCATAGAGTATCCACTCTATAATAGAGCTCTGGATTAGTAATTGTCATTTCTTTTATGATCATGTTCAAAGCCCTTTAGGAGAAGAATAAGAAGTGTCTAATGACCACATTCTACTTGCCAGGCACTATGCTAAGCAAGCCCTTTACATGTATAAACTCATATTAGCCTCACAACAGCATGTGAGGGAGATAATTGTATGTTTATTCAGTAGACAAGGAAATTGAGGCACAGAGCGATTACGATGTTATACGATTAGAAAGCAGCAAAGCCCTAGCTGGTTTGGCTCAGTGGATAGAGCACTGGTCTGCAAACTGAAAAGTCCTGGATTTGATTCTGGTCAAGGACACATGCCCGGGTTGTGGGCTCAGTCCCCAGTAGGAGACTTACAGGAGGCAGCTGATCCATGATTCTCTTTCATCATGGATGTTTCTCTCTCTCTCTCTCTCTCTCTCTCTCTCTCTCTCTCTCTCTCTCTCTCTTCTTTCCTCTCTGAAATCAATAAAAATATATTTAAAAAGAAAGAAAGAAAGCAGCAAAGCTGGGACTGGAACTTTTGACATTGGGTTCCATCCTTTCTCTTAGGCCTCCTCACTCCTGAGCCACATGGAATACACCATGCCCTCTCCCCCTCTCTGCACACGTGCTTCCCCCTCCTTGATTAGGCATCTCTGTTCTTCACCTCAAAAACATGTTCATCTTTTCAGATCTGACTTAAATGTCCTCTGCTCTGTGCAGATCAGGTCCCCTCACTTTGTGCTCCCTCGACACCTGTACTTTCCCTCTAAAACACTTAGCTCATTGTCTGTGTGTGTACATTTGTGTGAATGCAATGTGTGTATTAGCATTTTTGTTTACATATGTATCTCCCCTTCTAGCCTCTGGACTTCTAGTAGACTTCAATTTATTTTCCTATTATCCCTAATTCCTAGTCTGATGCCCAGAAGGTGCCAGATACCGCCTTGTTCCATGAATGAATGAACAGTGACATTTCAGGTACCATGAGATGTTGATAGATGAGAGATCTGGAAATACAGGGCTTCACACAACCTTTCCTGCTTGGGTGCTGTATAGCTGATATAAGATAACCTCTTCTCTTTTTTAAAAAAATATATTTTATTGATTTTTTACAGAGAGGAAGGGAGAGGGACAGAGAGTTAGAAACATCGATGAGAGAAAAACATCGATCAGCTGCCTCCTGCACACTCCCCACCGGGGATGTGCCTGCAACCAAGGTACTGTACATGCCCTTAACCGGAATTGAACCTGCGACCCTTGAGTCCGCAGGCTAACGCTCTATTCACTGAGTCAAACCAGTTAGGGCAACCTCTTCCCTTTTTACTGGCTGTGGACCCCAGTTCGCATTCTGCACAGAAATGCCTGTGGTCGCCAGCTGCAGTCCCAGGTTGTCCAGAGAGCCTCAGCCACACACTGTGAGGTGTGCATTCCTGCTGGCGGACGGTGCGCCAGCCACCTCTCATCAGTGGCTTGCACTTGGGATGCACTGCAGGCCTAGCGGAGACACTTCAGCTCCTGTGTGGGCTCCGGAAAAGCAGCCTTTCAGAACTTGCTTGTTCTGCGGGGACATAGGGCTGTACGCACATGTAGCAAAGGTGACCCAGAAGTGGCCATGAGTGCCTGTGTGTACAAGAAAGAAGACCGAATGCAGCTCTTGGGGTTTTCAGGTGAGATGTAGGAGTGAGCACAGCATGGTACAGAAGCCCGGAACTGACTGTGTGGGGTGAAATATTTTAAAATATTGCATTAGCTTCCTATTGCTGCTGCAACAAATTACCACAAACTTAGTGACTTAACACAGCACACACTTAATCTCTTGCGATACCGGAGACTGGAAGCCTGCAATGTGTCTCCGTGGGCCAGGAAGAACGGAGGTGCCAATCGGCAGGGTTTCGCTCCCTCTGAGGTTCCAGGCAGAATCTGTTTCCTTGACTTTCTGCATCTGGAGACTGTTCTCGTTCCTGGGCTCACCCAGCCTAGTGAGCAGGGGCCACGACGTGGTGTGCAAGCCGCGAGGGTGAGATGCAGTCCGCACGCGTTACGTCGCTCCTTCGGTTGACACATGTGCCATCAGCTGCTCTGTACCAGGCCATGGCTGACCCGCAGAGACAGAGGTGGCATGAGCGGTGGCTGATACAGTAACTGGGATGTGAGCACAGAATGGCAAATGTCACCAGAGAGGCCCACGAGGGACAGAGAGGAACCGTCGTCTTTGGTGACAGGCGAGGGAAGGGATCACAGGACAATGAATCCCCTGAGTTGATTATTTTTTAAAAAAATACATTTTTATTGAGTTCAGAGAGGAAGAAACAAGGAAAGAGAGCTAGAAGCATCAGTGATCAGAGGGAGTCATAGATCGGCTGCCCCCTGCCTATCCCCTCCTGGGGATTGAGCCCCAAACCTGGTAATGTGCCCTGACATGGAATTGAACAGTGACCTCCTAGTTCATAGGTCAGCGCTCAACCACTGAGCCACATCAGCAGGGCCCTGAGTTGGCTCTTAATGGCTGAGGCATTTTCCAGTTGTGGGGGAGACAGTAGCTGGAGCAAAGGAAAGGGGAGGGAGAGATGTGCAAGCACCACCGGTCCCTCGGGACCTCTGAAATGGGACAGATGGGTGACATCTGCCTACCTGGTTATGGACTCTCTGATCCTTGGTTTTCTATGATTCCACAGTAAGCTCTATCTGAATAATCAGGGTGGAAAGTGTCTGAATTGGGGTATATGCCAGCTTGTGCCAGGAGTCAGGATTTCCCCATCGTTTTGCTGTGTCACCTCAGAAAAATCAAGTGGGACAGACAGGCTTCAGCTCTCAACCTTGTGTGTTTGTGGGAGGGTCACTAAGGGGCACAGGTCCATTACCTCCCTCTGGACCGTTGTGCTCATTGACTGTCTTTCCTATATTGTGCCTTTACGCTGCCCAGCCCACACCTTCCTCGATTGCTCTCACTTCCCAATCTCTCTCTCAATCAGCACGGGCTGAGTATTTGAGGGGAGGGGCAGAGGCCATAGTCTCTGGAGCCAGACTGCCTGGAGCCCAAAGTCTCCTGACCTGTCCATACTTGTGTTTGCACATCTGTGAAAGGGGCCAGTGCAGAGAGCTCAGCCGGCAGGAGACACCCCCGCATTTAAGGTGCTATCACCACACACGTAAGTACTTGAGGGTCTGTCTCCACACCACCTCTAATGGTTTTCTGAGGTGGTTGCTCTCTCTGTCTGCTCCCGAGCCACTGAAGGCGGGCTCCTGAGGCACACTTAATTATTGGGCGAAGAAAATGGACATGTCAAAGATTCTGCCCTCGTCTGCAAGTTTATAGGTATTGGGAGAGCTCATGGCTTTAGGTTTTGTTTTAGTCTACCAGTGATGAGGTTGTTTTTTGAGAAGAACCTGCAAGAAAGGGTTTCCAATGCTTCCTACTTTGGAGGGCTAGATAGAGCCAACTTACCTATGTACATGCAATTTCTAACTCAACAAGGGGATCAGTGAGGGAGGTAACCCTTTCCCCAGGCCTCCAATGATTAGCCTTTGAGCTCTTGCACTGTTGACAGACAGTGGTCTGAGCTCTACCCTGTGCTTCTACCTGCAGAAGGCAGCCTTCCCGCTCCTCTCTTCGTGTTTCTGGGCACATCCATTCTGGGCACACATGTGTTCATGAATGAGTCTCTGGTCATTTTCACAAGGGACCAACGCTTGCGTAGCCCCTTTGCATGAAATCCTGCCTGTGGCACTGATATTGGGGCCCTGCTGGGAACATTGACCTCCACCTAGGATGCTGTTAATTCCTGGGGCTCCCAAGCTGTAAAGTCCTGGAGGAGCCGGACTCTTTTGAATTCCTTCAGGTTCCCAATGCTCAGTTCCCATGGCCCATGAAGAGAGTGCTCCTGTGTGCCCTCCTCTGGACCATCCTGGGCCCCATCCAGCTCTCCGGTGGCCTTGCTGCTCACAAGAGCATCTTTTCACTTCTGCCTTCTGCCCATATCACTGCTCAGGATTGGGCATCACCTCTCTCTCTCCTTCCATCCTTCCAGGTGTGCCTGTGCCTCCTTGGCGCTCTCCCTCTAGGGCAGCGGTTCTCAACCTGTGGGTCGCTACCCCTTTGGGGGGTCGAACGACCCTTTCACAAGGGTCGCCTAAATACATCCTGCATATCAGATATTTATGTTATGATTCATAACAGTAGCAAAATTACAGTTATGAAGTAGCAACGGAAATGATTTTATGGTTGGGGGTCACCACAACATGAGGAACTGTATTAAAGAGTTGCTGCATTAGGAAGGTTGAGAACCATGCTCTAGGACATGCCTCCAGGTTCCCATGTAGGCTGCTAATGCCTGACTCCCTGCAGATAACTCAGCCTGCATGCAGCTGAGAGCTCAGATCTGAAGGTTTTGGGGAATGACTCCATTGAAAAGCTCACATGCAGAGATTATGAATATCTGACTGTGAGGCTGGAGGAAATGTTGTGCATAAATATCCAATGCAATGCCCAGGTGTTGCAATCCCCAAGAACCACGAGGGAGTCCATTCCGATGTAAAAACAAAAGAACCTTTACTCGAGTTGACTCGGGGCTCCGTCACAAGCCCGCCAATGCAGTGGCGAGGCTAGGAGGAAGACCCTGGCTTACAGGAGGACGGGGGCTTTTATTGGGCTGGGAGTTGGTGGGTGGGGTAGTGTGTGATTGGTCGAGGGAAGGGTCAGGGTTGGTTGTGCAAAGGGGCGGGATGCAGTCAGACTTGGGTCATTTCCTCTGCATCCCTATTGGTCGGTTGGGAAAAGGGTGGTTGAGCAACGGGGAACTTCGGGAGGTCTGTTGACT
>PVJC01012608.1:25108-39494 GCA_004026665.1 Murina feae | reverse complement strand
ACAGCCCTTGTGAGGAAGACTCCCAGATTACCTGGATGCAGATGTCTGCACGCATCTGTGTACGTCCCCCAGTGTGACCTGCTACAGCTTCAAAGTAGTTTAAGACATAGATGACCAAGCTTGAACATACGTATTAGCCCTTTCAGGAATTTACAGTTGGAAAATTGAAAGACAGGCAGTTTAGCCGTGGGAATAGAGAGAGAGATATTGTGAGGGGCCTGAGGGTGGGAACTGAAACGAAGAATGAGAAATTGGTCTGTAACAAGAGGAGAATGGAGCCACTAGGAGTGAAAAGCAGAGACACTAACCAGGAGGCTGGTGGCTGTCTTACTTCCAACCTCAGTTTCCATGAATCCAGGTCTGCCACAGTTCCTGCCCTTGGGTTGCTGTGTAATAACCGCAGTGTTTAATCTTAAGCTAGTTTAAGCAGGTCTCTTTTCCCAGCCACTTATCCACTCCGGACTAGAATATCTACGTAAAGCATGGGTAGTAAGTCATATTTCTATAGGGGTTGGGCAGGAGACATGAATGAGAGAGGTGAGGTATTCATCTGTGGGCATAGTAAACGGGACAGCACATCACAAAAATTTGGATATTTGTCTGAAATATTTTTATTTTTCAATGTAGACTTAATTTTTTAAAAACAGCCAATTAAGCCAAAACCATCTGCAAGTCCTGGACAGCCCTATGGTTCCCCAGGTTCTCTCTCCACTGTAAACAAAGCACTGAGCCAGTGTTTGGTATCCAGTAAATCCACAAGAAGTACTAGGTGTTATTATCATGACTAGAGGCCCGGTGCACAAAATTCTTGCACTGGGCCCTAGCCAGTTTGGCTCAGTGGATAGAGTGTTGGCCTGTGGACTCAAGGTCCCAGGTTCAATTCTGGTCAAAGGCATGTACCTTGGTTGCGGGCACATCCCCAGTAGGAGGTGTGCAGGAGGCAGTTGAGCGATGTTTCTTTCTCATCAATGTTTCTAACTCTCTATCCCTCTCCCTTCCTCTCTGTAAAAAAATCAATAAAATATATTTTTTAAAAATTCTTGCACTGGGGGGGCAGGCGGGTGGTCCCTCAGCCCAGCCTGTGCCCTCTCGCAGTCTGGGACCCCTTGGAGGATGTCTGAAATCCCCCCGGGAGCGGGCCTAAGCAGGCAGGTGAACATCCTTTTCGCAGTCTGTGACCCTTCACTCCTTACCACCCGCCTGCTCGGTGCTCCTTAGCACTGCCGCTGAGGCAGGAGAGGCTCCCACCACAGCTGCTGCATTCATCAGCCATGAGCCTGGCTTCTGGCTGAATGGCGCTCCCCCGTGGGAGTGCACTGACCACTAAGGGGTAGCTCCTGCATTGAGCACTTGCCCCCTTGTGGTCAGTGCCTATCATAGTGACTGGTTGTTGTGGTTGTTCCACTATAATGGTCACTTAGGCTTTTATTATATAGACTAGGAGCCCAGTGCATTAATTTGTTCACCTTGAAAGGAACTGCAAGGCTGCAGTGGGCACAGGGGCAGGTCTCAACCCATCCTCCATGCCCCTGCTTGGCCCCTCCCGTCACGGGCCCCAATCTCCTGTCTGCCGGTGATTGGGGTCAGCCCAGCAGTGGGTGCGAGTGGCGGCGGCTGCCCTGATCACCCCTCAGGAGCAGGGGGAGGTGAATAAGCCCTCGGGGGCAATCGGGGCCAGCACCAGCAGGAGGTGAGAGCACCGGGTGGAACCGTGGTGCACGGGAGCAAAGAATTTTCAGTTCCCACCGGAGGCTCACCCCAATGACAGCAAGTGGTACGCAGCCTTGGTCTGGAGTTCCCACTCACCTGCTCCACCATCCCGCCGTAGCTGATGCCCGCCATGTTCCGCGTGTGCC
This sequence comes from Murina feae, assembly GCA_004026665.1. NCBI lineage: Eukaryota > Metazoa > Chordata > Mammalia > Chiroptera > Vespertilionidae > Murina > Murina feae. The sequence continues at coordinate 37,638 of PVJC01012608.1, read as the reverse complement.
CCCTGGTGGTCAGCACACGTCATAGCGACTGGTTGTTCGGTTGTTCCACCATTCAGTCTATTTGCATATTAGCCTTTTATTATATAAGGATTGCTTATCATCATTGCTGGCCTTTGCAAGAGCACTCCCAGCAGAGGGGTGGAGGCAGAAGGCAGACTGCAGTGGCTGGAGGACTTGTAGCTAATGAGCCTGTAGATGCAATGATAGAGCCTTTTCTAATCAGACGTTGAGGGGTAATGTGAGGGGACAAGTAAGGACAGAAGTTTGAAGGGGGATCAGAGCACATGAACATTGTTCATTAAGGTTTAGCTACAGATTGAATAAATGGCTCTTTCAAGCACTCTGGAGTATCAACTGTCCAGATTTTATTTATGGAACAGAATTGACTCTGATTGGTAATTCTGTTCGGTCAGAGCTGCCCTGTTCTCAACAGCACTTAATCCAATACTATCTGGTTCCCCAAGGATTTAAAGAACTTCAGCCACCACACCATGCCTGTCACAATCCCCGTTTTGTTCCAGGCAGTAGCTCCTCCAAAAGCTGACTCGGCGCATTTGGCTGTTAGGGACAGATTTGTGGGAGAGGAGGTTATAAGCCAAAGGGCAGGGGTAGGTCAGAGTCTTTAAGGAGGGAGGATTCCTAGCTGGACCTGGATTAATGTCACAATGTATGACCTTCCTGAGGCAGTTTACTCCACTTGCCGATAATTCACCTTCCTCATTGCTGGGGGCCTTAATGGAGAAGATGCATATAAAATGCCTTCTCCCACAGTGCCTGGGGCATAGTTAGCACTCAGTAAGCATGAACTATTATTAATCATGCAAAGTAAAACAGGGGTGGCCTTCATTTGCATAAACATACATAAATCCTATAAATATTTGTTTCGTGACTGTAATTTTAACATTCTAAATAACAAGGATCTGGTAGTATAAGCCTCTTTGTACAGTGTCATGGGCAGTTAAAGTACTCAACAAAAACTCTTTGATGTTGTGAAATTTAGAGGCCATTTTTAAGATAAAAGGAGCAGTCGTGAAATGAAGCAGCAGTAAAGTCAAATAATGTAGCTTGAATTTCCTAAGAGAATTCATCCACTGCTTTTATGTTGCTGCTTCAGCCCCCTTCTGTTTATTCTCAATCAAATGATATATTAGTTAGCAGGAACCATACTAAGTAATCCCTGCATTGGATGGAACTTTCAGCATTCATGTTTAAGACCTGGAGGCAGATTGTGACACAAGGAATTAGGCATGAAACCAACATTCAGGACTTCAGTCTTGTATCAGTTCACGTTCAGCTCAACCAGTAGGGTTCCCCATCCTCTCAGACAGGGGAACACACTCTTATTTCCCCAATGCCTGTTCCCACTAGATAAAAGGTGTGAGACGAGAGAATGGCACAAGCCACCATCTTAGAACTCTTAACAAGGAGGCTTTGAGATTTGCTGGTAACCCAGGATGAGCTGAAAACCTTGTGTGCTGTTCATTTCTTGCACTTATATTCATTCACCATGTGCTAGATGCTACTCGAGATGCTGGGGCTCCAGCAGTTAAAGCAAGCACAGCCCTTACCCTCATGGAGATTATGGCTAATTAGGAAGATGAAAATTGAACAAGCGTATGCTAAGTGCTTGAAGGAAAAGTCTAGATTTTGTTGTTCTGCTTTTTTGTTAATCTTGTAGGAGTTTCCTAAATATATATACACGTATATATGCCCCCAACAAGACTACATCATAGGTCAGGAGATGACATTGCCATAACAAAATAAGGGTTCCAAGTTGATATTGCTGAATTAGCTCTAAGCAACATAAGTTAGAGGAACTTTTAATACTCTACAATATTTTGATTATTAAGCCACTACTTTATAAGTGATTACCATATTATAATAAACAGACATTTACATTAGGTTATGGTTGAATTCTGAAACATTTTGATTTCTTATGAATGCATTGCTATGAGTCTTCTCATTATAATTTCTCATTATGCTAGTCATAAAGGCCATTTAGAGTAATTACAACAAAGGAAATATAAGAAAATGTTCATATATAACTACAATTAGAGAAAATGGAAGTCAGTTTAAACAAACAAAATATTATTGTTGTAGCAATTATTTGTATTATATTTTTTCCTATAAATTTGAAGGGCCTACTAAATGGAAATTACAAACATTTGCATTTAAGTGGTTTTTAATACCTTGAATCATAACTTTTTTAAAATAACGATTTTGTAAAGGTTTTTACCTTTAAATTCCTCAACTCTTTCCTAAAACTGAAATTAAAGGATGAGAAAAACTATAAAGCACTTTAACATTAGATTCCCGGTTCTTTTCCTCAGTTCTCTGCTAGTTCATTCAGAACAGCTTCAGTTGCAGTTATCACGCTATAGCACCTGGGCCTCCACTGCAGTGAGAGCCTTTGGGTTTAGACAGAATCTTTTGAGAAGGGAAGCATTTTTGCACTAAGTGAAATTCTACTTAACACTGATGCCAGAGAGCAAGATTTCTTTATAAATGCAACTTACTGTACTCAGAAGCCACGAACTGGCCACGATATCACTAAGTTTATGACCAAAAAAAAGTACTTAATAGTGGAGTTTTAATCTATCCAGTATTAATTGCTCCCTGGTTGTAAACCAGACATATTTTAAAAATTCATTAAGTTCTTCTTGCCCCATGAACAGTGTAGGGAAATGCCTTGTTTTTTTGTTTTGTTTTGTTTTTATTTTACCTTAAGCACAGTTTACATTTGTCCAGCACATGTAGTTTTTAAAAGCCCAATCCATCTGATTCATTTTATTTGTTGAACACCTGCTCTCTATCAGTAACTTAGCAAACTCCCTCTCTTCAGCAATTTGCATTTATTTAAAACATTAATAATTATTAAGAAATAATATCTCAAGGCCAGAAAATCATTAATATGTCCTTGTAATTGCTAAGAAAACTGTGACTTTGATAGCTGTTCAATACAAGGGTCTGATGCTATTTTAATTCCTTACTAAAAGCATTGATTGAATGTGTTAGGCACTAGGCATTCTATTAGATGTGGGGAATATTAAACAGAGAGTGTGTGGTAGAGGTGGGGTGAGACTATTTTAGACACAAACTAAGGTCCTGGGTGGAAGTACAAAGCTCGTGAGTGAGTGGTTGTGTGAGAACAATGCAGAGAGGCATGGAGAGTGGGTCCCTTGAAAAGAGTCTCTGTAGTAGGATCTGCAGTATGACTTACTTGCAATATGTATTAATATGTATTCCACCTTCTGCTTTAGGTATAAAGTAGAATATTGTATGTAGTTAAAATCTCCTCCGTCTGTCATCCTGAAATTTGCTACATCTTGTCTTTGTTCCTCAGTTAAGAGGAACAGCTGTATACTGGAGTCAAGGTTGAGGTGCCGGTGCTGGAGGAGACAATTCTGCAGCTCTGAATAGCAACCTGTCGGCTTAAAACCAAGGCGGTCTGTCCGACATCCACTCCTGTTCCCACACCGGTTGATATAAACGCAGTTCCAAGTTGGGCTAAACCTGACACATTTCCAGCAGTAATGGTGACATTGGATTATTTCACAAGAAGAGTGCAGGGAGCTGAATCCAGATGGCACAGCCATCCTCAAAGTCCAGGGCCCTCTCCACTTTCCATTTTGGCATCTTTAGCGTGACAACGTTCTTCCTGGAGCCGGTTGCCTCGTGCTTGCAAGGTGGCCCAGCTACAGCGCAAAGGTGGCATCTTCACACTAACATCCAAGTAGGAAGAAGGAGGAGGGCAAGCGGAAAATATGCTTTCCTATTATTGCAGAAGAAAACCTTTCCCAGCAGCCCCCTAGCAGACATCTCCTTAAACCTCCTTGGTCAGAACTGGGTCACATGCCAAGCAAAGGAGGCTGGAAAGTGTATGTTAGGAAGGAGAATGCAAGAGCCAAGGTGGACTTAGGTCTGTTATCATTCATCCAGTAGGAATAGAGAGGAGTGTGGGCATATTGGCAACTCAAACTACTGGGGTTCTGTTAGCTAGGAAGGCAGTGGGGGCAGTAAGTGACAACAGTGATGCTAATTGTTTGCTTAGTGTGACCTTGGGTAAATTGTTTAGCATCTGTGCCTCAGTTTCCACATCAGTAAAATGGAGATAATAAACCTAATTCCTAGGCTTGGGTGAGAATTAAATCACATAATTATGCCAGATCCTTAAATAAACTAGTGGTACATGCTAAGCACTCATAAATATTAGTTGCTAATAAAAAGAGGCACTGTGTTTCCCACAGTGCATGATTTACAACCAAATTCCTCAGATTCCCTGAATAGCACCCTGTGCAGAAATTATAGAGCTGGAAAACATATGTATTCTACTCTCTCCCTTGTTTCTCTCTCTCCTTTTCCCTTGCAACCCTGGGAGAAGAGTTCTTTCTACCAGACCTATGTCTGTGAGGTATATTTTTAAAGTGTATTTTTATTGAGAGGAAGGGAAAGGGAGAGAGAGAAACATCAATGATGAGAGAGAATCATTGGTTGGCTGCCTCCTGCATGCCCCCCACTAAGGATTGAGCCCACAGCCCAGGCATGTGCTCTGACTGGAAATTGAACTGTGACTTCCTGGTTCATAGGTCAACGCTCAACCACTGAGTCATGCTGGCTGGGCTGTCTGTGATACGTTTTAGACGACTCTTGATTCTTTCTCTGCAACACCCTCATTTCTCTCCCTTGCTCTAATTCTCTTCTCTCCCTCTTCCCCACTTTTTCTCTTCCATCTCCTTTTCCCACACATGTTTCTTTTCTGTCTGGTGACTCCCACCCCTTCCTTTCAGGCCAGGAAATTCTCACTGTTTCACCCTGCTCCTGACTTCAAGGCTAAAAAGGATGCTGACCCTCACACAGGACTCTCCAGATTCCTGGAGACAGTTATCCTCCAAGGACTAATGGGTAATATATTCAGCGCTGGTTTAATTTATTCTGCATGTGCTAACGCATACCTAATTCACAAGCCAGCTGACAGTCACGCACCTAGCATGTGTGCATTAGATGATAAGCACACCTCATTGCATTAATTTTTTTGCCATTCCATTTACAGGTTAGAAGAAAATCATGTAAGGGAAAGGCAAAAACATTTTAATTTAACCAAATTTGTTTATTCACCTTTTTGAAAAAGAGTGGGGGCAGAAATAGGACAAATAACTTAAGAAACGAGCTTTGAACAAATAGTCTTGCTAAAGAATTACCAGCAGGAAAGAACATTAGTTTATCATCTCAAAAAAGGCAGCACCTGGCTCATGTGAAATTGATGAATGGTATGTAGCAGAAAAAGAAAACCAGACAATGTGTGTGTTATGAGCTTTGAAAATGAGCTGGGTGGTGGTGGGGGGGGGGGGGGGGGGGGGGGGTCAGCATAAAGAGAACTCATGTGCACTATATTTAAAGCTGTTCTGAGAAATCTGAAACATTTATTTTTGAGAATGGAAGCTCAGCTTCAGTATGCAATAAAATCTTTCTTCAACAAAATGGAATGACTTCTGAATGTTAGTAAAATCCCATGTTCCTTTTTTTTAAAAAAAAATGCCTTTAAATTAGCACAAGAAGCAAATCACTCTCATTTGTGCCTACTGGACAAGGGAAAGGGAATAGATGCAGAAATTGAAACTAAACCATGTGAAAGCCACACCCTGCCCTCATTTATCACTCCCAGCTCTCTATCTAAACAGGAAGAAGCCCAGAGTACCTGGGGCTGGATCTGAGGGAAAATGGCAGCAGTTCAGTTCCTGTTTGCCTTTATCTCCATCACAGGCAAGTGGGTGGATGTGATGAGTCCTGTGAAAATCAACTGTGCCTGACATTCCCACCTCCACCCTGTGGGACAGCCCTTAGCAGAGGTCGAAACCTCAAATGCCTGAGAGGACCAGAAGGGCATAAACAAAGGCAAAAAGGGCCACCGGTAAGAGTCTACAAACTGCTTGTTTTGAACTAAATAACAACTATATAGCACTGCTAAATAACATATGCAGTAACAAAAAAGAATGAGAATGATACATACTTAGTTTTATGATTCTCAGGGATGTCCTAATAATAAAAGCCTAATATGCAAATCAACCGAACGGCAGAACAACCAGTCGCTATGATGCACACTTACCAAGAGGAGGCAGACACTCAATGCAGGAGCTGCCCCCTGGTGGTCAGTGTGCTCCCACAGGGGGAGTGCTGCTCAGCTAGAAGCCGGGCTCATGGCTGGCCAGTGCAGTGGTGGTGATAAGGAGCGAGGTGTCCTGGACTGTGAGTGGGATGTCTGACTGCTGGCTTAGGCCCGCTACCCACTGGCTACCTCCATATCGGCCTCAATCGCTGGCCAGGCTAAGGGACCCCACCCATGCACAAAATTCATGCACCAGGCCTCTAGTTCAAAAATAAAATTTAATCACAAAGAAAAAATAAGAGCAAATAAAATTTGAAATCAAACAGACAAATTATTCCAACTATATATCATATGGGTGACACATAGAAAAGAATTCAGATAAAAAAGTTAAGGAAAACTATGTAATAATTAAATTTGAATTGGACGTATTATATCAATTTGTGAGTTAAATAAATACATTTCTTAGCTTTAGCCACCGAAGAGCTTAGAGGCAATGATACTCTAATGGCAACGAGCTCACTGAGTTCAGAGATCTTGGTTTTTAGATACTGTTATCCAATAAAATGTCCCAGGGCTCCGTGGAGATATGGATGGTTCCAGGTCAGGGGTTGGGAGTTACAAGGTAAGCCCAGGATGTTTTCATGTGCCCCAAACAGGAAAGAACGCAGAGAATGATGGGACATCTCAAAAGACACAGGAGCCAACCAGCGTGAAGGAACTCCTGCTGGCCAAATTTGTGGCAATTTGGGCACCAAAAATGACTGCAACTGGTTATAAAAATCTAACAACAACAACAAAAAAACCTGAGTAAATAAAAGTTGAATCAATAGAAGTCCATAGGACTCTTCCAAGCAGGAGAGCCCGAAGAAAACTGATTAGCCACCATTGAAAGTGACTCTAGCAACTTCTTACTCTGAAAGTTAGCAAACAGAAAGAGGCTCTTACCCTGCCCCTTTAAAAGGAACTATAATTCATCCCCAGTAGATAAGGAACAGCTCTTGTTTCCTGAGGTCTGCCTGCAAATAAACAATTTAGAAAAATTCTCATTTTGCAACTGTCAAATTATATGTGCAATCAAATACATGTCAACAGATGCTTGCATCATTCAGTACAAGGTTGCTGTGGGACAGAGTATCTGCACCTGCCAGGCAGATTTTCCAGGGAGTCCCCCAGCTTTACACCGGAAGGGCCTGTGGGTCATGACATTAGCCAGGTGACTGTATTTAACGTCACTGTTATTGAACAACGTGGCATTCTGTTCTCCTGATTGAAGTTATATTAAATACAAACCACTTATGAAATCTCCCTCTCAAATTCCCGTTCTGGCCCTTAGAATTAACTTGCAATTTACAGGAAAAATTGCAGGGGGTGGAAAGGACGGGTTTAAATAATATCACAAGGAAACTATCAGAGAAATGCAGAATATAGGTTTTTCTACCAAACTTTGGCTTCAGTCTACTAAAAGTCAATGTCATGAAACAAATATACTAAAGTTTGAAGAACAATTCTTATTTAATTTGCTTAACCAAATACAATGAGTGAAACTTGATTGGATCTTGATCGAAAAAAATAAAGCTCTAAAAGCTTTTGGAGATTAGGAAATTTTAATTTGGACTGGCAATTAAACTTGGTTGTAAATAGGGAACTATTGTTAATTTTCTCTGGTGTGATAATGGTATATGGTTATGCAAGATGTCCTAATTCTTAGGAGAATATTTAGAAGTGAAACCTCAGGATGTCTACTAAATAATTTCAAAAATTCAGATAGATGGTACATAGATATAAAGGAATCAAATATGAAATTTTTTTAATAATTATTGAATCAAAGTTGGATATTTTTCATAATCTAAAGTTAGCTAGAAATTTATAAATGAATTAACTAAACAACATCTGGAACTTAATAAATGGATACTCCAGGCATTTTTCTTTTGCCCTAACTCACTGAGCAGAACTTTGCAAAGTGACATGTGAGATGTGGAAGGGACCATGGAGGTCATCAATCCAGCCCCTCAATGCAGCCACAAGGAGGACGAGGTCTGGTCCCTGAACACAGTTGTTGGTGCAGATTCAGGACCGGCCTCCCTGAGGCTTTGTTCTTCCCAGTAAGAGAATGAGCTCTGCATCAGGAGGACATGGATACAAAGCCCTCATGTGATCTCGGAAAAGTCACTTCACATTGCTAAGACATGTCTTCTTCCTGTATCTTCCTAACAGGATAATAAGCCATCCCTCGCATATTCAGAATCTGAGGACCAAGTGAGAAAAACGTGTATGGTGACCTAGGGCAGAGCTGCCACATAGCCAAGAATCCCAGTGAACGTCGGTTCTTGTTACTCTGGCCTTCAGCCCCTCACTGCCCTCTGTCTTGCTCCTTCCTCCAGCTTTTCAGATCCATCTCACGTGGGCTTTCAAAAGAAAGGCCAGGTGCGGGGACCATAACACCAGGGGGCTCCTCGGGGCTGTTGGCCCTGACATCTGAAGGTAACCTCGCTGTGCCATTGTGTTAAGGCACAGACGTTAGCAGCTGTTCAGGGCCTCATGCCTCCGGAGCACGACAAAAGAAGGTGGCTTCAGGGCACATTCTTACAAAATAAAAACTCTGAAGAAATCAGGGGTGGTTTAAAGCGAATTTTTAGAAAAGAAATAGAAGGTATTAATAAAACACAAACTTGGGAATCATTTGACGATAAACAGGTACAGTTTATTGTGTGCTATGGGCAATAGGCAGGAGGAGCCTGGGGCACTTGAAGAAAAAATAAATAGCTACGACTTGTGGAATATTTAGTTTGTGTCAGTTGCTGCCCTGGGCCCTTTACAGGTGTGATCATATTCATCGTCATAGCAACTCTGAGGGAGACGCTATTCCCCTTGCACGGAGGAGCATGCCAGGCGATTTGTCTAGTAAGCTGCAGAGGCACATTTGTCTCCGGGCCTCTGCACTTCCATTAACCAATACGGTGCTGCAGGCTGTGTAGTTATCCTGCACAGATGTGGCCTCTCAGAGGTCACCGGTGGTAGCTGTCCTGACCAGGCCACCAGAGAGTACAGTCAATATGTAAACTCTTGAAGTCGTCCAGCCCACTTGCTGATTGGCTGAAACTCCAGCTCCATTTGAGCCCCTCACTCTTCTTACTCGCCAAGCTGTGATCCCCACAATGGGGTTTCTGAACTTAAAGTAACCTCGGGACCGCAAGGCCAACCAACCGAGAGTGTCTTTATGCTGATGCTGAGGCCACTGGCCACTGCTGATGCTAATAATGAGTCCTCTGGACTGGCCATGTCCATGTCAGTCGCTTGTGCCAGCAGCCCTTGGGCTGAGCCCTGAGCAGGGACCTAGACATGGCTTACTTGGAGCAGAACTGCTTCCCAGGGAATAAACTCCCAGGCTGCCTGAGTCACTGCTATGATTCTGTTTCTGCTTCCAGAGTCGCACCAAGTCAGAAAGTGGCTTTTAGCCCTCTTCTCCATGTACCTGGCTGCTGTCTGTCCTAGTTGCAGTCCCAGTCCTTCCTAAAACCACTCTTTCCCTCTGCTGTGGCCACTAACCTCTATATGACCAGGAAATGCATACTTCCTTTCCGTCCACAGACCTGATTCCGGGTTTGTCTCAGTTTGAGTCAGAGGCTTTTGTATACAATGTGCCAAATACGTACTCATAAGCTCCCCTGAATCCTTCCGGGAACTAGTTCAGTAAATAAATGAGTGCCTACTCTGTGTAAAGCTCTGCTCTAGGTTCAGAGAGTGCGCCTTAAAATCCAGCAGGAAGTCAGACCAAGATGGAAGTGATTACAGTGTGAGGCCCAATGCAGATACTGTGAGATCAGCACCAAACAAAAATGCTATTTGGGTGAGAGAGAGAGGGAGAGTGGGGGAGACAGAGAGAAAGAAAGAGAGAAAGGAAGCCTCTGTTTGTTAGGAATAAAGAGTTCAAGGACATGGCATTTTACAACACTTTTGAGCCCAAAACATTATGTGCCATAGGATAAAAATAAATAAAATTTATATCTTGCCTACCTTATCTCTTGCCCTTCCCACATATGCATTCTACATTCCAGCCATGCTAACTTATTTATTTACCCACAATGTTCACTCCAGTGTCACCTCTAAATCTTTGCTTTTTCTACCTGGATCACCTCCTTTCAACCCACAATCTCCAACTGGTTAAATCTAAATTACCTCCCAAAACTCAAGTCCATGGTCCTCTTCTCTAGGAAGGCCTACGTTCGGTGTCCCCCGATGGCTCCCACAGCAACATGTGCCTCTCTTCATCATTGATGGTGTGAGGTGGGGGTTACTAGCATGGCTTCTAGAGCTCAAATGTCTGTCTGGCTGTGAATCCTATCAGCTAAATTAACTTTCCTTAAGAGGACTGAGTTTCTACCCATCAGGCACTTAGAATAGTGCCTAGTCAAGAAACCACCAAACAGACCTTAATTATTGCTATTACTAATGTTAACAATACATTAGTGCTCCCCAGCAGCAGCTTCATGGATTGTAGTTCTTGATTTGACTGGATCTTCTTGAGCACAAGGATTGTGTATTATACAACTTGGTAATAACTTCCACTCCACATAGATTACCTAACGCATAGTAGCGCTTAGTAAATGCTTGCTGGAATCGGAGGTGGGGAGAAGTGAAGTGAATATGGACAGTTCCACAGGATAAGATTCCAGCACAGGGAGGGTTTCAGGCAAGGCCTTGTTTCAGGTGGGAAAGGTAGAATGGAGGTCATCAGAGGCAGGAAGCATAGACCTATAACGTCGCACATTGGGGGGATCATCCAAGTGGGTTTTTAAGGGATCAAGGTTAGTGTCAGGAAGTCCAGGGATATCCTGGTAAGGCAGGGAATCCAGGGATGATATCCTCGCTTCAGAGGAGAACAGGTGCAAGGAATGGAAGATGTTACGAAGAAGGACAGAAGGGATGTGAAAAGGAGAGACTGCCTCTCCCCTGCTCTCACTCTCATTGCATCTTCAGTGCTCTGCCACCAAAAGCTGGAATCATAAACTTTGTTGGTTAGCTGCCTACTCGAAATCCTTCCCTGTCTCCCATTGCTTGTGGAGTTTGCGTATATGAACATGTGTGTGTGTTAGGACACAGGGAACTTCATGTTTGGGCCTCACTGACCACCCTCTTCTCCACACACCTCCACTGCATCTGTTTCTGTCCTCCTTGCCTTGGAATTTGCTGTTCTTTGTAGCTATTTGCTGTGTGTCTTTAGACAAGTCACTTCCTCATTCTTGGCTTTGTTATCTCTATTGCAGTATTTTTTAAACTTCAAGTCATGAACCATTAATGAGTCAAGAAATCAAGTTAACAGGCCAAAACAAACATTAAAATATGAAATAGAATAAATAACAGTTATATGAAATAGAATATACACATTAGGTAGCACGTGTGTGCGTGGGGGGTCATATGTAAATGTAATTCTTACTGTAGATCACGGTCAAAAAGATTGAAAGTGCTTCTCTGTAGGTCCCTTTCAGCTCTAAAATTCAAGATGTGTAGAATATTTCCAACTTTCCAAAGTCACTGATACGACTCTCTGTTCAAATGTACATGTGCCAGAAATATTGTTTCTTCTATTATCTATTCGTCAACTTAATGTCGACCTGCACGTCCATGTAGTCAGTTCAGGGGCCTTTCCTCCCCCTTCCAGGGCTGCGTCAGAATCTGGGAGGGAGGCCCACAGAGAGGTAGAAATGATGAAAAGTTCTCCAAGTAATGGTCTCCGATGCAGTGTCTGTGCCCTCGTTAGCTCAGACTGCTATCCCAAATACCAGAGACTGGGTGGCTTACGCAGCAGACATCTATTTCTCACAGCGCTGGAGGTTGGGAAATCCAAGATGGAGATGCTGATGAGCACTCTCCTCTAGCTCCGGAAGGCCACCTGCGTGCTGAGCTCACAGCCTCTCCTCAGTGCATGCTGGGAGAGCACCCTGGTGTCTTTTCCTTTTTTTATGGGGCACTAATCCCATCATGGCATAACCCAAACCTAATTACCTCCTGAAGGCCCCACCTCCTAATACCGTCACAGTGGTGTTAGGAGTTCAGTGTCTGAATACCGGCAGGACACCCATATTCAGCCCCTAAGTCGGTGCCAGCACCACGTGGCCCCGGCCCAGAGTCGTGTGACTGTGCTTCTGCCACGTGTCGGGCACACGTGCCCTGTGCCCTCTTCAGAACGGAGCCCCCGTTCTGGCGCAGCTCCCGCAGGGCCCCGCAGCGCTCTTTCTTCCCCTTGGCAAAGGCCTGGGAAAATCTCCTTTCTAATCCAGGCCCAGGTCTGCTCTCCCTCCGATGTCTCCAGGCCTCTCTCTGCTTCTCCTTCAAACCCTGTCCTCTTCCACAGGTTTGGATTTTGGAAAACAACACCCAGAAGGGCCTACAGACCCTTGCCCTGAGCCGTTTTTGAGGCAATGAAACT
>PVJC01012608.1:0-25008 GCA_004026665.1 Murina feae | reverse complement strand
ATCTCTAAAGTACAAATCCTGTCAGCTGCTGAGAGGGACTATAACTCCTTCTCTGTATCATCTTTCACCCTCTTCCTCCAAAAAATATCCCCAGGAACTGTCCTAGATAATAAAAGGCTAATATGCAAATTGTTCCCTCAGGAGTTTGACTGACTAGGAGTTCGACCACTCGCTATGATGTGTGCTAACCACCAGGGGGAAGCATGGAAGGAAGGAAGGTCCTGGCCAGCAGCCAGCAGCCAGGGGAAGGAAGGCTCCTATCGGCCCTGATGGCCATCCAGGCCTAGGGACCCTACCCATGCATGAATTTCGTGCACCAGGCCTCTAGTGGATTTTATATAGTATACTATGAACTTAGATATAATATTTAAAGATGAGCCTGTTTCACTCACTTAAGTGGCTGCAGCTCTTTCTTTCCCTGGGTCACGACTCACCTATTTCAGGCATAATAGGGACAAAGGCCGACTTCTGACACTCAACAGTTGCGTTTTGATGTGGGTTTTGTTGCCAGACTGAGCATGAGGCGAGATGTCCTTCAAAACTGTCCTCCTCTGAGTAGCAGATTCTTTTTATTTCTGACTCTGAAGAGAACCTATGGCCCATCTTTTATTAGCTGCTTGCCTAGGGTTAACAGTCTTGCTGTTGTCTCCGAGCTACAGCTTCTGCCTCTCAGGTAATGAAGATGGCAGCACATCTGCCCTTCCTGGGGGTGAGGAGGGGAGTCTGAGGTCCCTTGGCAAAGCTGGAGACAGTGGGTCAGCAGTCATGCCCCCGAGGGCTGCACCTGGACCCGTGGGTGGCCAGGAAGGGCACAGATGCATGTGAGTGGCCCCAGTGCTTGCTGAATTTGTATATTTCCTGTGTGAAGAGTAGGATTTCTGTGGCAAATATTTAACATTGAGAAAGGTGAGCTTTCCTGAAAGCAAGTAGATTTGGGAGCCACCTCTTCCTGCTTTCAGCTGACGTGGGTGAGCTCAGGAAATAGGAATTGATTTTATCCACGGCAGAACTTAGAGGAAGTTTGTTGTTGAAACATCCTAAGCTTCATTTCAAAGTCATATCAAAATGATTTCTTTTCCTTTTTTAATTTTGTTTTATTGCTTAAAATATTACAAAGAGTAGTACATATGTCTCCTTTTTTTCCCTCCCTTGACCTTCCTCCGGCCTCCCCTACCCCCCAGTGTCTTGTGTCCATTGGTTATACTTATATGCATGCATACAAGTCCTTTGGTCGATTTCTTACTTGCTCACTGGTTTCGGATTACCTGGATGTTCCACGCTTGTATTGTAGCGACACTGGAACAAGGAGCAGGTTGCAGAAATCACCTTTATGGATGAGACTGGTTTAAATTTTCTCACCAACTTAGCAGATCCTTGATAATAATGGGGAAGTTCCTGGATAAAGTGGGTGAGGGGAATAAAACCCTCATGGGGAATGCTGGCAGAAATCATTGTAGGCTGCAGTTGAGAGAATGGAACTTAGACTACACATGCCTGTTCTTTCCTGTGGATGGTGATGTTATAAACAAACTAACAAACAAACAAAAAAACACAGCCCTAGCTGGTTTGGCTCAGTGGATAGAGTGCAGGCCTGGGGACTGAAGGGTCCCGGGTTCGATTCCAGTCGAGGGCACATGCCTGGTTGCTGGCTCAATCCCCATTAGGGGGCGTGAGGAGGCAGCCGATCAATGATTCTCTCTCATCATTGATGTTCCTATCTCTCTCTTCCTCTCCCTTCCTCTCTGAAATCAATAAAATTAAACAAACAAACAAACAAACAAAAAAAACACACACACCAAAATAAACCCCCATACAAAACAGAGCCTAGCTTTGTCTAACATCATGGCTAGCACTTTTTGAACTATTGCTGTGCCACATTCTTTTTAAAAATATATATATTTTATTGATTTTTTACAGAGAGGAAGAGAGAGGGATAGAGAGTTAGAAACATCAATCAGCTGCGTCTTGCACACCTCCTACTGGGGATGTGTTGGCAACCAAGGTACATTCCCTTGACCGGAATCGAACCTGGGACCTTTCAGTCTGCAGGTCAGTGCTCTATCCACTGAGCCAAACCAATTAGGGCTACTGTGCCACATTATTTACATGCAATTAATTCAGCAAAGTAAGTACAATGCTCTATGCTTTACACATGAGGAGACTGCAGTTCTGAGTAGTTTAGTGACCAGTCCAAGGTTATGCAGCTAGTAAGTGGCTGAGCTATTATTAGAATCTAGATTTGCCCACCACTGGGGTCCTTGGCTGAATATTTTCAAACTAATGAATTGAGTTACAGTGGAGTTAATTCAAGGCCAACTGACTTAGCAAAACTCATTAGTTAACAGAGTCGAGGAAACGCTGCTATTTAACAATGCAAACAGCAACAGCTCCCATTTGTTGGGCTCCAGGTGTCAGGAACGTTTCAAGGTACTTCTTGTGCCTTGTTTCATGTAAGCCACAAAACAGCCCTAGGATTGTTGTCCACCTTTATACATGAAACTTAAGGGAGGTTGCCTAGCACTCTTTCGTGGAGCAGTTCAGGGCATCAGCCTCCTATAGGAGGATTAGGGTGTGGATCCAAACTGTGGGCAAGTAGGACATAAAAATCATAGAATGTTAGAGCAGAAAGGGATAGTCAAGATGACCTAGTTTAATTAATCCATTTTACATGTGGGAAAACGGGTTTAGACCTTGCCCTAAAATCACATATCATCTAGTTAGTTGTAAATCCAAGGCTAGAATACAGGCTCAATTCAATTAATCAACACATGAGCAGGTCTCCTATCTCCCAGACCCGGGATATTTTTCTGTCAGATCTTGTATAGCAGACAGGTCGTGGGGCCCAAGGTCATGAAGTTCACCCCTACTTCTGTAGGGAATAACCCTGAGCCTAAAGGGAACAGGTCATGACAGGATTGTGGAGGGAATTGTGTTCATTCATTCATTCACTTCCCATTCACACACTGTACCTCTAGTGAGGTCCTGCTTGTATGCCAGGCACCATTCTCTTTTTGAACTGTGAAATATGACAGATGTTCATGCAACTCCTAAACTCTGCCAGACCTTGTGTAGAAGGCAGGACACGTCTGACATTGTGTAAGAAGGCTGTGTGGTCAGGACATGAGCTCTAAATCATGGGACTGACGACAATTAGTGAGAAAGTCTTTCCACCTGCCCCTGAAGCCAGAGGGGAGAGACCAGACTGAAGTATGAGGTATATAACTTGATCCTAAATGTGAATGTCAAAAATACCATTCGGACTTACTTTGGGAGTGACTTGTCCTGCAGGAAATGAAGTCCAAGCCTTTTGACTAGAACCTTGATGGATGGTTTATTTTGTTGCCGTTAAGAATAATGAGAAGCATCTGTTTCTATAACAAGGGACTGTATTCATCAAGTTCATGACTTGTGGACTGCTAGGGGCATTGATGGAGATGAGAGCAGTCCCACTGTGCATAAGACAGGCACAAGGTGTAGCTTCAGGGGCATGAGACCTCGGTCTCCTCAAGCCGAAAGCATGAACTCCCAAAGCACTTTACTTATAAGATGCTTTTGGCTCAAATATTTGCACATCATTGAAGGAATGTATGTCAAATGAGAAAATATGTTACTGAGAAAAGTGAGCTCAACAAGTTAAATAACCATCCAAGGTTATATATGACTAATCAGCAGCAATCTTGGGCTTGAAGCCTCCATCCAATTTTTATTTCATTCTCCCAATTTGCTTCTTTGGAATCTTTCCACACTATAAAAAAGGATAATAATATTGTGTCTCCCTTGTTTCCAGGATAAGAATGTCAGCAAAATGTCTTGTAATCTTTGAAGAATCAAATGTAAAGTCAGTGTATGGAAAGGCAGGCATTATCTCAGGAACAGATCTCTAAAACTATCACAGGGTGAATAATGACATTTCTGAAACTCTCTAATTTAACATTGGAAATATGCTTCCCATGTGCAGAAATGCAATAATAATTCTATTTGCTGGGCTACATGAGAAACGAGACTTGAATGGTCTGCCTTCTTCGCCTAGATAAATGGATGAGATGGTTCTAGCCAGTCTCTTCTAACTCCGTGTCCATAAGCGTATTTGCTGCATTAGTGGTAAACAAGACCATGTTTACCATAAAGGCACCAAGGCTGACACATGACTGATTCAGTGTTTTGGAACCTTAACAGCTAATGGAAACATAGCTATGTGCCTGCTTGGATCAATATGGCTAGTGGATGAGTGAACTATTAATAATTGTTATAGAAAAAAGGATTGTGACAACTCAGATGGCTCTGTTGATTTAACTGTGCTGCGGGACTGGGGTGAATGAGGCTGGAAGAAACATGAGGAATGAAAGAAAGAGGCTCCTCTAATTGGAAGAGTCAGCTGCCTGTCAGCAGGGGAGAGGGCAGGGCAGTGTGGGTCAGGACCCTGGGCCTGGAAAGGCAGGGCACATTCTTGAATCAAAGCCAGTATCAGGTACGGCCATTCCTCCTCTTCTAGTCAAACTTGTCTGGATGTGTCTAAGCAATGTCTGTGGTAGGCAAACACAGACTTTTAAAATAGTACATGCTTCCTGCTCATTATATACATTTTCCCTCACAAAACTTTCATTTGGCAGCCAATCCTCCCTCATTGTTTTGACTCAGCACATATCAACCTCAAATACATACTCCAGTGTCCAAGGTCATGAATGGGAAGGGACCGTATCCCACCAGGGAACATTCTGTTGCTTACCAGTGAGGAGAGGCCTCTAGTACCAACAGACAAGGTGTGCTTAGTGTAAGTGCTCAGCTTGACTCTCACCCCATCCTGCTCCAGCCCTGATAGCAGGGGGTGGGGATGGGGGGAAGGTTAGTCTCCCCACTTCCTCTCTGCACGGCAGCATTCTCTGGGGGCAGTGTACTCAAACCCTGCCAGGCATGAGACTGTCACCTAGGCAATTAAAATAAGTGCATATTTTCCAACTGTATCCCACATCTAATGAATCAGAATCGGTTGTGAGGGGGATGGGATTGGGGGCAGGTCAGCTATAGTTCCAGCTAGCACTCGGGTTCAGTTCGACCTGCTACCAGGATCAGAAGTCTGATTCCTAAGTTGAATTCTGGGTGGAGAGGGAAATGATTTTGTAGATCATAAGACAGAATGTCCCCCCCGCCAAATGCTGCTGAGACACCCCAGGAATCCTTATAAAATCATGGTCATAATGGCCCATGTTACTCATCTCACTGCTCTTACTTTGAATTGTGATCTTTGGGGAGGGAGCTCTGGATTCTATGGAATCAGAACTTCTTGAACACCTACCATGAGCCAGGCCCTTCGGGCAACACGTGTCCTGTCAACAGGAAGCTAACTCTGATCTACACGGTGGAAAACAAGGCTCCCATACATGAATAATCACGTGATAATCTAGAGACCGGAGGAGCTGGACCTACTAAAGGGGTGATCCTGCCGCATCTTGGTCCAGCCCTGTTGGTAACTGTCCTCCGAGGAGGGCGGGCCCTATTTCAATCTCCTGCTGCTTCTCTGTCTCAGGACTGCATGAGTCCTGGGCGCAGCTGTCCAATAGGGTTAGAATGGAGCAGCGTGGAAGCACCTCCCAATCTCTGAGGAAGTGAAGGAAGGCTGGAATAGCCAGTAAGGCCCTAGATTTGTGAGGTAAGGACCGGACAGGACTGTGGGTTTAAAGGAGGAGGGAGGTGTGATAATGAAGGCAAGAAAAGCAAAGGGGAAGAGCTGGGAACTGCCTTTTGCCAGGAACGTCGGGAGCTCAGCATGTGAAGTTTGCCCAGCTGTGCTTGCTGACCCTCCTATTGCAGTGCCTTGCTTTCCCTTCCTGGATCTAGCCACCAGATGCTAGTTTTCTTGTTTATGCACGCTCCATCGCAAGGCTGATGCTCCATTGCTGTGGTTTTGAAGCTGCAGGGAATCAGCTGCGGGCAGAAAGCTCCAAACTGTGGACAATTTTAAGACCCGCTGAACCAAACTCTAACTCAGATGGCGGAGACTGGGAGGAACCGAGGACTGTGCAGAGGGTGTGCTGCGAGACAAGGTTCCTCACTTCCTCCTAAACCAGTGCTGGAGGGAAGGGCGGCTGGATTCTGCTAGTAAAGTCGGCAGCGACGCCCTTTTTAAAGGTCTGAAGAATTCTAAAAACATACTGTAGAGGGGTGTTTGTTTCTCTCTGTTCTCACAGAGAAGCAACGTGTGTTTTCCTTTTTAAACAACTAGAAAAAATTACTGTGAACAACTAGAAAAAATATTTATGTCTATCTCAAAACTGGAGCCCAAAGTTTAATTCTGAAGATAATGAATGTCTAAAAACTGAAATAGTTTTGTTTAAAAAAAAAAAAATGTTGTAGGAGGTAACAGCGTTACTTAATGTGTGTTACTAGTAGAACTTTCCATCCAGATTTTAGAGGATAAATAGATGACAAAGGTTGTTAATTTACATAAACTCAAATGTAAAAGGAAATTGTCCTGAGCTTAAGGGACAAAAAGTAAGGTGTTTAGTAAAAAGAAAGAGAATGTGAGTTTCTGATTTCTAAAAAGCCAAAGATCAAATTTTCTTGACACAGTAATCTGTGACATTTTAACCTAAAAGCAAGTGGCTTCTCAAGGTCTACCAGCCAGCCAGCCAGCCAGGCACCAAGGGGCAGATTGTTTTCGGTGACATCACCCATGTGAGTCCCAGTTATCACCACCCAGCAGTGCTCGGCAGGGTGGGGGAACCATTCATGTGGCAGCAAGGTCCAGATTCTTCAGAAAACGAGTGTAATGCCCAGCATGAGGACATCAGTTTTCAAAGACCTGAGAATACAAGGAAGGTAACTACAGATGGGTATGACAAAGAAGAGTTAGGAAACACAAAATATATGCCCCCCCCCCCACCGTTGTTTAAGGGTTGTCCTGAGCCCTCAGGCACACCCAGCGACCTCACAGGGCACACTTGTTCTGTCTGTCAGCCCAAAGGATGCTTTGCAGTCCCCTCAGCCAGCCGCTCCGCCCGACCATCTCTCACCTTGGGGAAGGCCCTTTCTTCCTACCCTTTCAGCTTCATCAGTTTCCCAGCTTGCAGAGTCAGGGTTTGAAGACTGATCTCGTTAGACTGTAAAGTTTCATTACATTATTGTTGGTTTTAAATTAGAAGCTCCGGGCTCTTTCCTGTGGGGATTAATGTGATGAAGTCAGCAATCTTATTCCAGAACTAACTCAAGTAAAGTTTGCCAACAAGAGGCTATTTCCAGGTGAAATGTGCTTCCTGGTGGCCAGCTCTGCCACAATGCTTGCAGACACTCGTTTTCCTTCCTGACCTGCTCAGCAGAAAAAAATTTCTCTGTAAAATGTGTTTATTCAAACTGACGATAATAACCACACATGTCCAAAATTTTCTTCTTTTTTAAATATATATTTTATTGATTTTTTGCAGAGAGGAAGGGAGAAGAAAAGAGAGCTAGAAACATCAACCGGCTGCCTCCTGCACACCTCCCACTGGGGTTGTGCCCGCAACCAAGATACATGCCCTTGACTGGAATCGAACCCGGGAACTTCCAGTCCGCAGGCCGACGCTCTATCCACTGAGCCAAACCGGTCAGGGCCAGAATTTTCTTCACAGAGCTTGCATTTCGACTCTCACAGGTTGAGCAGTGCACCAAAGTCAATGAATGGTAACAATGCTATTCAGCTGCTTGACTGCCCATATTGGCACTTAACATTTGATTGAGTGTTGATTAAAATTATTCTCCATGTTTTAAAATTTACAGCTTTATCCCAACATTGTTGATTCAACATAGTTTAGGGAAATACTCTGTGAAGAAAGTTATGGTCTTAATACAGGGGATAAGTCTGAAAAGAAACAGACATTGAAATTAATAATTATTCAAAGTGTGTATACACTTTTTAAGGGCACCCTATATTTGTTTAAGTAATTCCTCGTGCGACTTGAAGGCAGGCAGTAGAAAATTCGGCTCTCAGGGGAGATTGGAAAAAGACCCTGAAGTCCTTAACGTGGTTGATAGGCTCTGTGACAGTAAACGAAGGGTAGCAAAACCAATTGTTACCACAGGCTCATTGATATAAACAAGAGTTAAGTTCCCATAGTATCTCATCAACATTGTAATGAAAAGATGTTTAATGAAAGGACGTTAGTATACCAGTGTCACCCCAGTAAATTCAAAAAAGAGAGGATGTTATTGTAGGACCTGCTGTATTTATTCATTTGCTTAACAGTTCAACAATTTATTTTTTCTCACAATGGATTGTGGGTTATGTGATTCTCCTGCGGATCTCTCCTGGCATCATTCATGTGGTGGTGCCCACCTGGCAGGTTGGCTGGGGGTTGGGCTATCAGGCAGCAGGCACATTGGTCTTACCCCATGTGGCCTCTCCACAGAGCCACCTTGGGCTTTCTCACAGTGTGGTGGTCTCCAGGCAGCATTCCAAGCGTTTTAATCTCATCGCTAACTCAAGAAGAAAGGTATCTGTTGGGCAACCCAGGTAAACCCAGGCTAAGACACGATAGGTGAGGTAACTCACCTGAGCCATGTGGCTAAATGTTTGGGGGTGGGAAAGATGAAGGTAGCTTTCAGGTTCTAGCTTGGATAGTCACTGGGATAGGGGAAGCTGAGAGGAGGTGGAAAAGTTGAATTACCTTTGGACATGTGGCTTTTCAGGTGCCTGCAAGAAATCCACGGGAACAGCTGAGGGCTGCAAATACAGACTTAGAAGTGATTGGCCTTCCTGGGACCCTACACTTATCTTCCCAGGGAAATTGAGAAGCGTGTAAGGATGAAACTGGCAAAATCCAACACCTGCCCAGTTCTAGTTTGTGGTGGTTGGAAGCTGCTTCTCTGTGCCCGGTGTTTCTAATGTACCATGTTGTGGGCCGTGGGTAGGTGGGCTGGTTCAGAGCTGTATCTTCTGCCAGTGGTGATACAATAATTTTTTATCACAGTTCCGGGAACCTTGCACAAGAAAGTTGTATTTCTGTGAGAGAAATGGGTTTAGAATATTCTCTTCTCTATGCCTGAGGGAGTATATTTTTTGCATGCTACCACTTAGGAGGAAAATTGGAGTTTTGATCAACAGAGAGTCTCATTTCCTTATAGAGGACAGTTCTTGTGTTTTAGTCTGACCTTTGATTTATTTGTAAATCAATTGCAATTAAAAACATTTAAATGTATAACTGCTGTGACATCGCCTATTTGTGAATTAAATGGGAACAATAGCCTCTGGAGGACGAAAACCTAGGGCCACTGTGGTACTTCAGAGCACCCGGGGTCCTCTCAGGGGAATCGTGCTTGCACCTCAGAGTGCTCCACATGGAGGGAGACATCAAGACCGTTGTGTAATGCTTCGTTTTGATGTACCATCCCCCTTTTTAAAGGTAACAAAAATAACTGGTTCCACTGTTCAGTCCATTTTACTATTAAGCTAGTTACCAGATTATATAACCCTTTGGTGTCGGGTGGGCAAGAACACAGATGGTAGAGTAACCATAGCAACAACACTTGGGCTTGTTTTCTGCCTGTCAGCTTTTTTCAACATCATATTCCTTTTAAAGCAAAGGTTCTCTCTCTCTCTCTCTCTCTCTCTCTCTCTCTCTCTCTCTCTGCACTCTCCCCTCCACTACTTCCACTTTTTCCCCTTTCCCCTTGCACTCTCTCTCCCTCTGACCCTTTCTCTCTGAAGACTGAAAAGGATCAAAGAAATTTCATATAACTTCCTCCTGGTTTTTCAATCTCTAATTATAATACAAATTTTAATACAAATCCGAATTACAGTGTTTCCATTATAAAAGTGCATTTCTTATTTGTCTCTCTTTTACTTTAATAGGACATGTGGGGAGAAAAGCAATTATAAAGCCCAAAGTTACTAAAATGAGACCATTTTAGTTCTAGCAAAACACATAAGCCCAGACAGGTAGGCTTGCGCCCTCAAGGGCTCTTTTGAAAGCAGATTCTGCTGCTTCTTCACGTTACATCTAACCTCTAGCTACCTTCCCATTAAAAGTCTTTTTTGACTCTCAATGCCAAAGGCCTCAGACTTAGGCATTTTAATTTAAAAATCTGGAGCCTGTATTCCAATTTGCTAAGCGGGATATCTGACACGCACACTTGGAGTTTCTTAGCCTCTAATGTCAATCTTCTGTAGGAGTACTTCAGGCCCCGTTCTCCCCCAAAACATCACTGTGCAGGAAATACATTTTATCTCTTACTTGCTTTTTAAATGTTGCTCTATCAGAGAGGCCTTCCCACTGGGTTATTCTCTCAGTTCCCTGTACATGTACTCAATTGTGATTTATATTTATTTGCTTGATGACTTGTTTATTGCCTGTCTCTCCCAATAGAATCTAAGCTCTTTGAGGACAGAGATCATTTTTGAACTGCTTAACATATTATTCCCAGTATCTTATGCAGGATTTGGCTCATTTGTAAGTAGTAAATAAATACTTTTCAAATGAATGAATGAATGAATGTTTCTTTTTGTATGAATTCCTTTTAGATTTGGCTATAAAACAAAACCAATTTTTTTATTTGGAGTATTGGTACTGTTTCCCTTTTTACTTTGGCTGCCAGGAAGCTCAAGTCAGACTAGTGCTTCACTAATGTAGTTGTATTTGCTACTAAGCTAAAAATGTTTGTTTCCTTTCTTTGACATGGCTTTTATTTTCTTTTACTATGATAGTTGTATTATTTTTATTTTAAGTCACTTTAAAATCTTCTTGAAAGCAGCTACCATCTAAACTAATAAAAGCGAAATAGTAAAATTAACCGTTTCTTCGGGACGCCCATCAGCCAATCAGAACAATGGTATGCAAATTAGCCCAGCCAAGATGGCGGAGGTCTGGGCTGGCGAGAGCTCCGGCAGTTGGTTCCGGGCAGTGGTGGGCAGCTGCAGGGCCGGGCGGCCGCCCAGGCCCCCGCCCCTGCAGCCGGGGCTGGCAACGGAGCGATCACGCCGGGGCACGCGAGGGCGGAGGCCTGGCCTCCTCCCTCACATGCTCCGGCGGTCGGTTTCAGTTCTGGGCAGTGGCAGGCAGCTGCAGGGCCAGGGATGGCAACGGAGCGATCGCAATCGCGATCGCGCCGGGGCACGCGAGGGCGGAGGCCTGGCCTCCTCCCTTGCGTGCTCTGGCGGTCGGTTCCGGGCAATGGCAGGTGGCTGCAGGGCCAGGGGAGCCGGGCGGCCTCCCAGGCCCCCTCAGCCCTGCAGCCAGGGCTGGCAACAGAGCAATGGCACCAGCAGTCGGTTCCGGGCAGTGGCGGGTGGCTGCAGGGCCGGAGGCTGTCCAGGCCCCCGGTTCTGCGGCCAGGGCTGGCAATAGAGAGATGGGGCTGGGAATAGAGAGATCGCACCAGTGGTTGGTTCTGGGCGGCCTCGGGTGGGAGCCTGCCTGGCCCTGAGGCTGGGGCTGGCAATAGACCAATCGTGCCTGTGGTGGTTCCAGAGGGCAGTGAGCAGCCGCAAGGCCGGGAGCCGGCAGCCCAGCCCGGCCCTGTGAGGCCTGGGAATAGAGCAATTGGGCCCACAGGACCTCAGAGGCTCAGTGGCGGGGGCTTGAGAGGGGTACCCCCTCTGGGTCATGCCCGAGCATCCTCCGCCCCTGCGCAGAGTGTCTGCCACAGGTCCAGCCACCTGGCTCCACCCTGGAGGCCTCCGTGGGGCGTGTGCGAGTGTGTGTCTGGCTCCACCCCCGGTGTGTCCGCTCAGCAGCAAGGCCCCCTCAAGGGACCATGCACCAGCGTCCACCCCCTGGCCTGCCACCCAGCTCTGCACCAGGTGTGTCCCCTCAGTGGTGGAGGCCCACCAGGTATGTGCGATGGTAGGCCACCCAGCTGGAAACGTCCACGCCTGCACTCACCAGCCATCCCACCCCCCAGTGCACGAACCTTGAGGGGCCTGTGGCCAGCCTGAAAACAGCCCTCAGCCCCTCACCCAGGCTGGCCATGCATGCCAGCAGGTGGACATCACCCCCCCAGGGGTCCCAGACTGTGAGAGGGCACAGGCCAGGGTGAGGGACCCCTTCCTCCCCTCGCCGAGTGCACAAATTTTTGTGCACCGGGCCCCTAGTATAATAATAAATAAATGCCAGATCCTTCATAGTAAAATAACTTTTCAGGAATCTCTCAGAGAGAATGATGTATACTATGAATGGTTAACTCTTAAGTATTGACATGAACATAAAGAGTAGCCACAGAAACTTAAAATTGAAAAGGCCTTTTTTTTTTTTTTTTTTTTTTACTCTTCAGCTATGTTACAGGGTACTGAGTGAGAATAAGTAAACATTACATATAAAATTGATCATGTTGGTCAGCAAAATATTTGGATTTTAAAGGATAAAATCCACTTGAATTGCAGAAGTATTACTTTGCTGCATTTTATACATATATATTTTATATATGTATGTATGTTCTTTCAAACCCACTTAAAACTCCTTTTTGGGGCCCATATTGGACCTTGCTGCCTTTTTGTAGAGAAGAAAAACCTGTCTGACCATCATGGTTTCTGTTTTTTTCGCCTTAAATAAACAGTGTTGCCAGACAATTCAAGTTTGCAGTTTCAGAACATGCAGTCCTTCCACTGACTGAGATTTGTTTGCAGTTGTAGGAGGGGGAGGAGAGGGAGCTTTAGAGAGACTCCTGGGACATGTTTAAGTATCTGTGGCCAGAAGAAGTGATGGTGAGGTAGCCCATCAATGACATCAGTGTCACCTGGGAAGATGGCCTGACAAGGGAAGATTTATTAATTGAAAGGACAATGGAGGAAA
Organism: Murina feae; assembly: GCA_004026665.1. Classification (NCBI taxonomy): domain Eukaryota; kingdom Metazoa; phylum Chordata; class Mammalia; order Chiroptera; family Vespertilionidae; genus Murina; species Murina feae. The sequence continues at coordinate 12,250 of PVJC01012608.1, read as the reverse complement.
TGTCACACAGGAAAGAAATGGTTAGTGGCAAGAGAAGCAAGCTGGGGACCACCTCAGATGAAATAGGGAAGTAGTTTGCCCTGCAGGGAGAAGACAGACAGTATCTGCTTCTGTGCCTGAGGGGACAGGAATGAAAAAAGTCAGGTCAGTTGGTTTTCTCCTAGGCCTCCAGGTGAGTGGGTAGAGAGTGGAGAAATGGTTAATGTGGATAAGGCAGGTCCTGAACCAGTTCAAGAACAGGCTTCCTCTGTCCCTGTACGGATACTCTGGGGCAGGGGGGATATAGCCAGAGGACAAATGGACATGATCTGCCTACTGTTTCTTTTCCTTTCTGCATAGCAAGAGACAAAGTGCCTTTCACCTTATCAAGTCCCGTCTTACACCTTGAAAAACAGTCACCAAGCCCCATTCTCTCTACTCTGACATTATTTCTATGAATCTGAGCTCATGCTGGGCTAATAATATGGGGACAGACCCCCTCCCCCCCCCAGTGTGTGGAGGGTATTTGCTTTGTGGTATTGGTGTTTGTTTTTCGACATTCCTCTTTCCTAATAGCACCCAGTTTCCATATACAGAATGTCCTTTGCCTCACTGTGGACAGTTTCCATGGCACAATCGGTAAGGTACCTGCCGAGTGCCAGCCAATTGAATCCATTCCACAGTTGGTGGACATTGGGTGGTCCCAGTCTTTCGTGGTTATAATAAACATTATTACACCCGTCTTCTGGTATTTATGTACAGAGAGGGGATTTGCTAGGAGTGGAATTGATAGATCACATAGGAACTCTTTATTTTTCATTTTTTTGTTCTTGATCCATTTCCAGTACATTTTCTTCAACAAATATTTACTGAATACTGTCATATTTAATCAGACATATTAGGTGCCGGTGACAGTAAACAAAACAAAAATCTTTGCCATCATGACACATATATTCTAGTGTGAGGACACCAAAATAAACAAAGCAAGTTCATTTATATAGTATGTTACAGGCTGTTTTATGTTATGGGGAAGATAAAGCAGAGGAAAAAGATCAGGGGGATGGGGAAGGGAACTGAAATCAGGCCACCTCCTGTACCGTTGTGTCCTGCTCAAGGATGTTTGAGGAGGCCTGAGTAGAGGCTGAAATCCAGCCACCTGCTGGGGAGAAAGGTGCATTTTCCTAACTAATCAAGGTAGGGATTCAGGAGCCTGCAGGTGGTGAACAAACTATCTGCCTTTAGACAAGGATCACATGATCTCTCTTCATATGTAGAATGTAATGAACAAAATAAACTGATGAACAAAATAGGCCTAGAGACATAGAAGCATGGAACAGACTGTCAAATCTCAGAGGGAAGGGGGATGGGGTTTGGAAGAGATTAACCAAAGAATTTATATGCATATATACATAACCCATGGACACAGACAATAGTGCGGTGAAGGCGGAGGAGGGGGGAGGGAGAAAGCGAGGTAGAAGAAGGTAAATGGGGGGGAAAAGGGAGATATTTGTAATATTTTCAACAATAAAGATAAAATTTAAAAATAAAATAAATGGGGCACTTGTAGAAATGTCCTTCTGGCAATATTGAGTTATTGAGCTTTTGAGCTCTTTGAATACAAGTGTTTACCTAAGCTTACAAACCTGATTACTAAACTCTAAATCTTTTTTGTTGATGAAAAAAAAATCAAGTATTACAGAGTTAAAATCTTGTTCAACTCCATGACGTTGCATCGGTTGCCTTCACCTTATCCGCATAGCCTGGTTGGCTGCCACGGAGAAGTAAATAGGTTTCATGAGCTTCCTTTCACAGTCAGGCTGAGCATCCTTCCATACTCGGCATTGTTGACATTTTTGCATTGATCATGTGAAGATTAAAGCCAATATTTTTCTGGGACTCTAAGTGAAACAGAATTACTATAATTTATAGGGCTGTCACAGCTTTTCATGAAAAAATAACATAAATAACTCTTGCCCTTTTCAAGCATAGTATATATGTACTGACTTGCAACATCTTTTAGTAAGAGCTAATTGCTTGGCATTGTAGGCTAATTTCTTGAATATTTTAAATGTTGCATGCCAATTAGTTCTCCCTATCTAAAGCACATTTCACCATTTTCTTCCCAAGGCAAATCAGTCTTGACTTGTCTGCCATTCTCTGGGTACAGATGGTACATATTACATGTATTAAGCAAACTTCTAGTCAGCTTAGAGATATCATTTATAGAGTATGCCATGTAAAAAGAAGGCAGGCCCTAACTGGTTTGGCTCAGTGGATAGAGCGTCGGTCTGTGGACCGAAGGGTCCCAGGTTCGATTCCGGTCAAGGGCATGTACCATGGTTGTGGGCACATCCCCAGTAGGGGGTGTGCAGGAGGCAGCTGGTTGATGTTTTTCTCTCATTGATGTTTCTAACTCTCTATCCCTCTCCCTTCCTCTCTGTAAAAAAAATCAATAAAATATCTTTTTTTAAAAAAAAGAAGGCAGTATTTTCACTGTACTTCTTCTTTCTCTGGATATCATCTAATCTACTAAAAGAGAAACATGCAAATTGACCACACTTCTGCTACTCCCCAAGCCACACCCACCAGCCAATCAGAGCAACTATATGCAAATTAACCCAACTAAGATGGCGACAGGCAGCCTAGGAGCTGGAGCAAACAGGAAGCTTGGTTGCCCCGGCAATGGAGGAAGCCAAGCTTCCCACCTGCCCAGGCTGGCTGAGGACTCTGCTCCAGGCAACAAAGTTTCAATTATAGAAGATAAATAAATCCCAGATACCTGCTTCCAGCCAGCCTCACTGGGAGCTTGGGTCACTGGGGGTGGTGGCCAGCCTGCAAACAGCCATCAACCCCTCACCCAGGCTGGCCAGGCACCCCAGCAGGGCCCCCCACCCTGAAGGGGCTATGGCCAGATTGCAAACAGCCATGAGCCCCTCACTCAGGCTGGCCAGGCACCCCAGCAGGGCCCCCCACCCTGAATGGGCTGTGGCCAGCCGGCAAACAGCTATCAGCCACTCACCCAGGCTGTCCAGGAACCCCAGCGGGACCTCCACCCTAATCCAAGACACCCTTCAGGGCAAACCAGCCCTCACCCATGCACCAGGCCTCTATCCTATATAACAAAAGGGTAATAAACTAATTGATGCTAACAGCAGAACAACTGGGAATGACTGGTCACTATGACACGCACTGACCACCAGGGGCCAGACGCTCAATGCAGGAGCTGCCCCCTGGTGGTCAGTGCACTCCCACAGGGGGAGCTCTGCTCAGCTGCAAGCCAGGCTGATGGCTGCCAGTACAGCGGTGGTGGTGGGAGCCCCTCCCACCTCCTCAGCAGTGCTAAGAATGTCTGACTGCAGATTAGGCCTGCTCCCTGCTGACAAGTGGGCATCCCCAAGGGCTCTCGGGCTGCCAGAGGGATGTCTGACTGCCAGCTTAGGCCCGATCCCCTGGGGAGTCCCCCAAGGGGTCCCAGACTGTGAGAGGGCACAGTCTGGGCTGGGCTGAGTGACCCCCCTCTCCAAGTGCACAAATTTTTGTGCACCAGGCCTCTAGTTAATAATATTTTCTTTTGATCTTTTATTTTTCTTTCAATTTGTTGGATTGCTTGAGTCAACTGATTTTGTCTTCTGTGTCTCTGTACTCTCTCTTAACCTGTTGAAAAGTGCCAGGCGATTTTCCATTCCTACCAGTTTCTTCATATTTTCACCAACTTATTATCTGTCTTTTGATTATTGCCATGCCAGTGGATGTGAAGTAGTATCTCAATTTGGTTCTGATTTGCATTTCTCTCATAGCTAGTGATAATGAGCACCTTTCATGTGCTTATGGGCCATTTGTATGTGCATGTATATGTATATCTTTTTTGGAGAACTATCTGTTCAGATATGTTGCCTATTTTTAAAATTGGGTTAACTACCTTTGTATTATTGAGTAATATAATACACATAGAAGTCTCTTATTAGATATAGAATAGCAAACATTTTCTACCATTTAGTAAGTTGTCCTTTCACTTTCTTGATCATGTCCTTGGAAGCACAAAAGTTTTCTATTTTGATGTTTAATGTATCTTTTTTTTTTAATTGTTGCTTGTGCTTTGGGTGTCATATCCAATAAACCATTTATTAGTTCAAAGTCTTGAACATTTATGTCCATGATTTCTTCTAAAAGTTTTATAGTTTTAGCTCTCACATTCACATTGACCCATTTTGAGTTAAATTTTGTATATGGCATAAGGTTGGGGTCCAACTTTATTGCTTTGCATGTGGATATCCAGTTGTGACAACACTATTTCTTAAAAAGCCTATTATTTTTCCATTGAATTGTCTTGGCACCTTTTTGAAAATGCACTGACCCTAAATGTGAGGGATTATTTCTGAACTCTCAATTCTATTTCAATGATATATGTCTCTCTTATGCCAGTAACACATTGTTTCAAATATTGAAGCACTGCAGTAAGTTTTGTAATTGGGAAGTGTGAGTCTTGCAACTCTGTTCTTTTTCAAGATGTTTTTGGCTATTCTGGATTCCTTGAATTTCCATATGAATTTTAGGTTCATCTTGTCAATTTCTGCAAAAAGCCAGCTATGGTTTTAATAGGAATTACATTGAATCAGTAGGTCAGTTTGGAGAGTACTGCCATGTTTACAATATTAAGTATTTCAATTAATGAACACAGAATGTCTTTCATTTACTTTAGGTCTTCTTTTATTTATTTCAACAATCTGTTATAATTTTCAGAGTATATGTTTTATATTCCTGTTAAATTTATATTTGAGTATTTGATGTTTTGATACTATTGTAAAAGGAATTTTTTAAATTTTATTTATAGTTTGGTCACTGCTACTGTATATGATTGATTTTCATGCATAGATTTCATGTCCTACAACCTGAATTAATTCATTTATTACTTCTAGTAGTTTTTAGTAGCATTAGTTCTAATAGTTTTTATTAGTTTTTAGATTTTCTATACACAAGAAAGATCATCTGCCAGTAGAGATAAATTTCATTTCTCCCCTCCCCCCTTTTATTATTTTCCTTGCCTAATTTTCCTGACTGAAACAGCCAGTACAATGTTGATTACAAGTGGTAAGAGCAGACATCCTTTTATTGTCCTTGATCTTAAGGGGAAAGAATCAAGTCTTTCACTATTAAATGTGATGGAAGCTGCGAGTTTTCCATAGTTACTCTGGGAAAGGCAGAATGTTTCTTCTACCTTTCCAGGTTCCTCCAGCTGGTCTAATAATGAAATCAACATGTGACAGATTAACAAGAGAGAATAACCAAATTTAATTATATATATACATATGGGAATTTCACATACATGAGGGAGTCAGAGACTCCACATACATGAGAAGTTCAGAGGCAAAAGTTAAAATGAGATATGTATGGCATTCTGAGCTAAGGATGAGATAAGGAGGCTTGGGGCTTGAGAGGGGAGTAAAGTTATTCACAGAGTAAGAAAACTTTCTGTAGTTAGAAGTTTGCCATGTCCTACAAATAGGTGATTAAAAAGTTATTTCTGGTGTATAACTCTTATTATGGGCAGGGCCCCTAATAGGGGAGAGATAAAAATTTCTCATGAGCCCACAGTGTCTCAATCCCCTTCAGTTCAAACTAATTCACAAACCAAAGGGGCACACCATAGGGAAACTTGTTCTAAATCTTTTTAGTCCCACCCTTGAAACTTCCTGAGAAGTTTCACATTCCAGAAGTTGGGTGGATAGATTGCTTCATATCTCATTAAACCAGTGTCAGTCTTGATAATAGGTCAGTCAGTTAAATAGCTGTGTCTCATTTCAGAAGATAGTGATGCAGGTGGATTCCCAAAGTTAGGGCCAGATGCGAGCAATCAGGTATTTAAAAAGTATTTAATAAGAGGCATCTCTATAGAAACCGAAGTAAGCCAAAGGTTATGATGGAAGCAGATTACAATTCTAGCTTCTGAGTTCTGAAGTTGGTCAGTTGAGATTTCCAGATATCTGGCTTGAAGCATCTTAGGTGGACAGAAGCCAGTCAGTGACAATCTGCTGGATATTCCTAGCTTGCATTTTGAATATGTCTGGTAACCCTTATGGTGCAGACACAAAGGTGGTTGAGATATGAATTATTCTGCTGATTTTTCTTATTTTATATCAAATTGTCCAACTTCAGCTCTCTTGGCTTTGGGCGAAGAGAAGTTTTACTTCTTAGTGATTCCAAGTCAAAGGCTAGGAGAAAAGTTGGAAATGTTAGTTGGGGAATGCAGTTTGCAGGTAGAAACAAAACTTACCAAAAAACTGCGAGTAGCACTGGAATCTTACTTTACAAAGGTGTATTTCTGAAATATCTATAAAACCACCCTCCCTTTTACCAAAGATGCGCTTTGAACTGCTTCTAGAACTGCATTTCTGTTTTTGCAAATATTTGTAACATAAGGATAGTTGCTCTCAAACCTCCAAAGAATTGGGTTGTAACTTACCTAATTTGTGTCTTTCCCTCTGGGCACACAGTTTTATTTTATCTTCGGGGTTGAGGCCTTTTATTCCTACCAATTTCTGACTCTGAGCTTCCAGTGTTGCCAAACTTCTGATCATAGTTATTAATTCCTTCAGGGTGTCTTATCAGGTTTCAGCTGGGACAAACAGTCAATACTTCTGGCCATATTAAACAATTCCGTGGACTGAAGAGGGTGGAAAAATTATTACTGCCCAGTTATTCTCTTTGATAGACAAAGGAAAGAAGGGACAGCCTGCACATCCCAGGCACACAGAAAGCCAAGACAGTCCCTTAGGACACATGCAATAGCTGTCTCTGGGAGGAAAGGGATCAGTAGCCAGTGGCATGGATTTGGGAAAGAAAAGACAACATGAAATTTTATTTTACTCTCTCACTGGGTTTAGGAGAAAATCCAGTTACAACACTTCTGAGCATCCTTCCTGGGTTTAAGAAATGCTCTAATTATGGCCCTTAGGTTGGTCTTAAAACAAGGAATGAACGATATTTGAAAAGGATCACCTATAAGGAATAATGCCAGTCTTACAGTCTTTTATTTTAGGTTCCTCTTATAGCTTAACTTTTTATTAGCCTATTACAACAAATCTTTCAATGCAGCTATTTAAATGTTCTTCTTTAGCATGTCTAATTAATATTGCTTGAAAGGTGGATTTATAGGCCTTCAGCTTTACAACATTAGGTGGGGGAATGTTCCTCAGTGAGATATAATGTCAATTTTCACAATTCAATCAAGTAAAAGAGACTCCCATAAAGTCTATTGAAAATATAACAGTTACCCTATAAACTTTTACCTTCATTCCATCATCTCTTGAATTCCTAACCATAGCCTCCATTAGGAATTTATCAATAGGTTTTGGCTTCACAATACTGGTTAGGAGAAGTATTCTCAAAATGTGTTTAATGATTACAGATTATTTCTTATATGGTTATACTTCAGTCCGTTTTTAAGTTACGTTTTTTTCTGTATTAGTAAGCTCTATTTTTCAAGTTTACTGGTACTGGCATAAAGTTCATAATTTCCTTTTATTTTCTATTCAACATATGTAGAATTTTATGTTATTTACTTTTTCATTCTTATGTGTGCTTATTTTGAATTCTCTCCTTTTTCTTTTTTTAAAAATATATTTTATTGATTTTTTACAGAGAGGCAGGGAGAGAGATAGAGAGTTAGAAATATCGATGAGAGAGAAACATCGATCAGCTGCTTTCTGCATACCCCTCACTGGGGATGTGCCCACAACCAAGGTACATGCCCTTGACCAGAATCGAACCTGGGACCCTTCAGTCTGCAGGCCGACGCTCTATCCACTGAGCCAAACCGGTCAGGGCTCTCTCCTTTCTTCTTGATTAAATTTACTAAGACTGTCAATTTTATTAGCATTTTTGAAGAACAAACTTTTGACTACCATTTATGATACATTTTTCCATTTCATTAATGTATCGGTTATAGTCATTTTCTTGTTTCTAATTCTTCAGTTTATCCTGCTATTTATTTTTTAAACTTCTTAAGTTGGATTCTTAGCTCATTAAATTTGAAGCTTTTCATCTTTTCTATATGTGAGTAGTTAAGGCTGTAGTTTTCCCTCAAAGAAATGCCTTTGCTGCACCTCACAATTTTGATGATATTGTCTTTATTTTTAAGTCCAAATATTTTGTACTTTACATTAAATATTTAGTTGAGTAGTGCTTGTTTAGAGGTATATTTATTTATTTTTATTGATATCTAATGTAATTGTATCAAAGAATGTGGCTGTATGACTCCAGGCTTTGAAACTCATTAAGGTTAGTTTTATTTATTTATTTATTTATTTATTTATTTATTTTCTTGTGTAAAGTTTTACATATGTCTCCATTTTCCCTGATTGACCACCCCTGCCCCTCCCCTCTCTCCCCCTCGCCCAGCTGTTCCCATACCAGGCAAGCCTCCACCACCCCAGGATCTGTGTCCATTGGTTACTCTAACGTGCATGCATACAAGTCCTTTGGTTGATCTCTAACCCACCCACCCACCACCCCACCTCCCTTGCCATTTGTCTATGGATCTATTCTTGTTCATCAAATTATGTTGATCATTATATCCTACATATGAGTAAGATCATGTGATATTTATCTTTCTCTGACTGGCTTATTTTGCTTAGCATAATGCTCTCCAGTTCCATCCATGCTGTTGCAAATGGTAAGAATTCCTTATTTTTTACTGCAGCATAGTATTCCATTGTGTAGATGTACCACAGTTTTTTAATCCACTCATCTGCTAATGGGTACTTATGTTGTTTCCCAATCTTAGCTATTGTTATTGGTGCTGCTATGAACATAGGGTGCATATATCCTTTCTGATTGGTGTTTCTGGTTTCTTGGGATATAGTCCAAAAGTGGGATTACTGAGTCAAATGGGAGTTAAATTTTTAACTTTTTGAGGAAACTCCATACTGTCTTCCACAGTGGCTGCACCAGTCTGCATTCCCACCAGCAGTGCAGGAGGATTCCTTTTTCTCCACATCCTTGCCAGCACTTGTTGTTTGTTGATTTGTTGAAGATAACCATTCTGACAGATGTGAGATGGTACCTCATTGTTGTTTTGATTTGTATTTCTCAGATGATTAGTGACTTTGCGCATGTTTTCATATGTCTCTTAGCCTTCCTATGTCCTTTTTCAAAAAATATCTACTTAAGTCCTTTGCCCATTTTTTGATTGGATCGTTTATCTTTCTTTTGTTATTAAGTTGTATGAATTCTCTGTAAATTTTGGAGATTAAAACCTTATCTGAAATAGCATTGGCATATATGTTCTCCCATGCAGTGGGCTTTCTTGTTGGTTTGTTGATGGTTTCTTTTGCTGTGCAGAAGCTTTTTATTTTGATGTACTTCCATTTGTTTATTTTCTCCTTAGTCTTCATTGCCCTAGGAGCTGTGTCTGTAAAGATATTGCTATGGCATATGTCTGCTATTTTGCTGCCTATGGAGTCTTGTAGGATTTTTATGGTTTACTGCCTTACATTCAAGTCCGTTAGCCATTTTGAGTTTGTTTGTTTTTTTGTGTGTGTATGGTGTAAGTTGGTGATCTAGCTTCATTTTTTTGCATGTATCTGATGAAATTTTTCAGCACCATTTATTGAAGAGACTGTCTTGACCCCATTGTATGTTCTTGTCTCCTTTGTCAAATATTAATTGAGCATAATGGCTTGGGTCGATTTCTGGGTTCTCTGTTCTGTTTCATTGGTCTATATGTCTGTTCTTATGCCAGTACCAGGCATTTTTGAGAACTGTGGCTTGGTAATATAGCTTGATGACTGGTATTGTGATCCCTCCAACTTTGGTCTTCTTTATCAGGATTGCTGTGGCTATTCCAGATGAATTTTTGGAGAGTTTGTTCTAGACCTTTGAAATATGCTATTGGTATTATAATGGTGATTGTATTGAATCTGAAGATTGCTTTGGGTGGTATGGACATTTTAATGATGGTGGTTCTACCAATCCATGAACATGGTATGTTCTTACATTTGTTTATGTCTTCCTGTATATCTTTTTTAATGTCCTATAGTTTTCTGAGTATAAGTCTTTTTACCTCCTTAGTTAAGTTTATTCCTAGAAATCTTAATTGTTTTGGTGCAATGATAAATGGGATTGTTCTTTTTGTGTGTTCATTATCCTATATAATAAAAGGGTAATATGCAAATTGACCCTAATAGCAGAACAACTGGGAAAGACTGGTCACTATGACACGCACTGACCACTAGGGGGCAGACGCTCAATGCAGGAGCTGCCTCCTGGTGGTCAGTGCACTCCCACAGGGGGAGCTCTGCTCAGCCATAAGCCAGGCTGACAGCTGCCAGTACAGCGGTGGTGGTGGGAGCCTCTCCTGCCTCCTCAGCAGTGCTAAGGATGTCCGACTGCAGCTTAGGCCTGGTCCCTGCTAGCAAGTGGACATCCCCCAAGGGCTCCCAGGCTGCCAGAGAGATGTCTGACTGCCAGCTTAGGCCCAATCACCCAGGGAGCCCCGAGGTGTTCCTGACTGCAAGAGGGCACAGACCAGGCTGAGGAACCCCTCAGAGAGCACAAATTTTTGTGCACCAGGCCTCTAGTTGGTGTATGAAAAAGCTATAGATTTCTGCCCTAGCTGGTTTGGCTCACTGGATAGAGCATTGGCCTGTGGACTCGAGGGTCCCAGGTTTGATTCCGGTCAGGGGCATATACCTCGGTTGTGGGCACATCCCCTGGGGGGGGGTGTGCAGGAGGCAGCTGATAGATGCTTTTCTCTCATCGATGTTTCTAACTCTCTATCCCTTTCCCTTCCTCTCTGTAAAACATCAATAAAATATATTTTTTAAAAAGGCTATTGATTTCTGGGTGTTAATTTTGTATCCTGCTACATTGCTGAATTCATGTATTAGGTCTAGTAGCTTTTTGATGGATTCTTTGCAGTTGTCTATGTACGTATCATGTCATCTGCAAATAAGGACAGTTTTACTTCTTCTTTCCAAATTTGAATACCTTTTATTTTTTCTTCTTGTCTGATCGCTATGGCTAGTACTTCTACTACTAGGTCAAACAGGAGTGGTGAAAGTGGGCCATCCCTGTCTTGTTCCTGTTCTTGGGGGAAATGAGTTTAGTTTTTGCCCATTGAGTATGATGTTGGCTGTAGTTTTGTCATATACGACTTTTATTATGTTGAAGTATGATCCCTCTATTCCCACTTTATTGAGAGTTTTTATTAAGAAGGGGTGCTGTTTCCAAAATGGAGAGAGCCACAAGGCCCCAGCGGCTCTGAACTCCAGTTCCAAGCGAGTTTCTGAGGACCCAGACACCCGGAGAAGGGGGACTGACTGGCACCAGGAAGAAACCCAAAGCGGGTTTCTCTCAGCGTTGCTTGCAGCAATTACCGTGGGACACAGAGACCTGGTGTCTCTCAGCGCAGGGCTGAAAAGCTCCATAGCTATTTGCTCCGCCCTGCCCTGCAAACTCCCCGAGGCCCCTCCCCTCCCAAGCTGCATCAGAGCTAGGGCAGATGCTTAATCAACACCTCCTTAAAGATACAGGAGCCAGCCTCACCCAGTGGCCAGAGTGGGACTAACCTAAACAAAACAGATCCACAAGGAACACACTCGGGCAGATGCAGTGAGCATAAAAGCTCCACTGAAACAACTCTTGCCCCCATAAGGGTGTCTCCAGCACAGAAGTTCTCCCACTGTAGACACAGCTGACTCTCATAACCAAGTGGCTTAGAGGTTAATCCCTCGCAGTGATCACCTAAATAAGAAAGGGAAGCAGCCAAAATGCAGAGACGAAACAGGTCACAAATGACAGAAGTGGAGGAAAGAAAACGACAGGATATAGAGTTCAAAACCACGGTTATTAGGTTTTTCAAGAAAATGCTAGAGACTGCCGATAAATTTAGTGAGATCCTCAGTGAATCTAATGAGACCCTCAAGGATATGATAAAGGACCAACTAGAAATGAATCATACACTTACTGAAATGAAGAATATTATACAGACATCCAACAGCAGACAAGAGGATCGCAAGAAGCAAGTCAAAGATATGAAATATGAAGAAGCAAAACCCACCCTGCGGGAAAAGCAAAAAGACAAGAAGAAAAAAGAAAAAGGATCAAAAAGTATGAAGATAGTGTAAGGAGTCTCTGGGACAACTTCAAGCGCACCAACATCAGAATTATAGGGGTGCCAGAAGAAGAGAAAGAGCAAGATATTGAAAACCTATTTGAAGAAATAATGACAGAAAACTTCCCTCACCTGGTGAAAGAAATAGACTTCCAAGTC
>PVJC01012607.1:18448-39528 GCA_004026665.1 Murina feae | reverse complement strand
AAAAAAAAAAAAAAAGAACCTGAAAAAAAAAAAATTTCACAATAAGCCAGTAAAGCACATATTAGCATTATTCTATTTTACAGATGAGAAGGCTGAGGCTTAGAGAGAAATTCAGTAATTTATCAGCTTGAAATTGGCAGAGCTAGATTTGAATCCAGATCCACTTGAGCCAAGTGTCACAGCTCACAACCACACACTACATCCCTCTTAGAACTGATGTACAGATGTAGTTTAAGATACATTAATGTGACACAATGGGAAGAGGATAGGACTTAGGAATAGGAGCCAAGATTTTAGCTCTAGCTCTGCTACTCATTATCAGAGGTGCCACTTAAGTTATGACATGTCCTATATCAAGCATTTGACATGCATTATCTCACATATCCCTTAAATTATGCTACAAAGGAGTGATAATATGATGACCATTTAACAAGTGAGAGATTCAAAGTGCCAAGAGGTAAAGTAACTTGTCCACGTTGCCCAGATGTTGAAGATCTGAACTGGAATTTAAAACTAGCTTTGTCTTACTCCAAGGTTCTTAATCGTATCAACCCCAGGCCAGAGTCCCTGGAAAAGCCACTTCACTCCCTGAGCCTCAAACTCTTCACCTGTAAGAGGCAAAGAATGTGATTCCTTAGGCCCTTTCGGCTCCAACAACTCTACTGGGTGGCTCAGGGCACTGGGCAACAAGCACTTCAGTGTTCCTTCCTCCTAAGGCCTGGTTTTTTCTATGTCAGCACTGTTGATATGTGGAGCTGGAGAGTTCTCTGTTATGGGCTGTCCTTCACCTTATAGCAGCAACCCGGGCCTCTTCCCATTAGACGCCAGTCACATCCTTTCCTCGAGTTGTGACAACTAAATATGTCCCCAGATATTGCCAAACGTCCCCTGGGGAGCAATCTCGCTCCACCCATTCTCCTTCCCTGCACTGAGAACCCCTGCACTAAGGTAACACCGCATCGGCCCCATTATACATCTTTACAGAGGTTCTGGTGGTCAGCATTTTCTGGCTCAGAAGTCCCTGTCCTTACTGGTAACAACATCACCAATTAGGAGGATCAAGGAGAGATCTGATGGTATAAAAACCAGCCTTTTTTATTTTATTGGGCTAGTACTTTGCGTTAGACTCTCATCAATTCAGAAATTGGTGGCGCTGGGATGCTAGCACATGAGAATGTCAGACCAAAACACAGAAAACAGCCCTTTCCCCCTCCCTCTTCCCTTCCTCTTTCCCTCCCTCCTGCTACCCCTGCCTCTGTGTCTGTCTGCTATCCCCCTCCACCTCCACCCTCACCCCTTCATCTCTTTCTTATCAGACATTGGCAGAGCATGGGCAATGCTGTTGCCAGGAAATTGTTTGCATTCTTGAGCACACTGCTTCCCAGCAGGCCTTCCCTGTGGAGAGCCAGTTACCAGTTCCCCAACACCAGGGTGCAAGCTAAAAATGGACTGTGCAAGGTAGGCATGGCCTTTAATAGGTACTTGAGCCTGTGTAGGGACCCAACTCCTTTATACACACTCCTTGGCCCACCCCCTCCGGCTCTGGTCACAGAGCACTGCTGCCGTGAACGCAGACCACCACGGGGGACACACCTGGAGCAATTCGCAGGACCTCTGCCCTCCAAACCAAAGAGCACTGGTGAGAGTGGGGAGGCCTCTGCCCTCTGCTTCTGGAGTCGTCCTGGGACATGACCATAGGTCAATGGTGCTGTGTTTAGAGCCTGGGCTGTGGCAGTGTTTCCCCTGGGCCTACGTCTACCCTTGTGAACAGGAGACTAACTCTCCTTCTGCATGAGAGCCCATCAAATATCTGCTGCATTACCATGCCTCCCCACTCTTCCCTCCCAGAGGTTCAACACCGCAGTTCCTCAGAATATCAATCCTGTGATACAAACACAGCACAAGCCTGGATGTGTTTCCTTGCCAGTGTCCCCATCAAAAAACATATATTCAGAATTAAATCCACACATTATTCATGTTTTACCATCCCTCTATTGCAATGGATGCCAGCAGCCTCTATAATAAATACCTTAGATGTAGTATATTTTTGCAAGCTTCAGCTCATTCTATGACATCACTGTCCTCACACAATTATTTCAGGTTTGCGTCGTGATTGGGACAATTGGGATTTCTCTCCATGTCCTTAACTAGTGGGATTACTACTTCTCTTAACACTGAGTCTTTATTTTTACTAACACAGCTGATGGTAACATTAGCCTCCTGGTAGCCATGTCACATTAATGACCCACAGTAATCTTGTAGTCAACAAAAGCTTTAAGGTGACTTTCATGTTAACTCCCATTAATGTGACAATGGTCATCAGTGCCAGGTTTGTGCAGTTGATCTTTTATAACCTAAAGGCTTAACATTTGTCTCTACTCAGTGTTACCTACTAACCTCTCTATGTTTTTGAATCTCAGTTTTACCTTCCAACAAATTTGTTCTCATCCAAGGTCTACATAATCAGTGTATTTGAAAAATCCATCTTTCTGTGTCTTCATCCAAGGTGTTAATAAATATATTGACAAAGATGAGAGTGGTTTTTGAATAGTCTATTGGAGAGATCTGTCCATACATAAAAGAGTAATCTTAGGCACAGCTGTCTGCTCAGCTCTGAAGTTACCTAACCATAGTACCTGTGAGCCATAGTTTAAATGTTTAATAGAGGATAACTTGAGGAACTGTGCTGAGAGCTGTTATGCTGGAGCATGGAGTAGGGTCCAAAGAATTGCGAGGGTGAGAACTGAACTGAGAAAGGTGGTTGAGACCTCAGGATGCGGACTGGATAGGGAGTGGCAGTTCTGTTTAAGAAGGCAGAGTTAGAACAGGGAACTACAGTTAGAGAGACACAGACCTGAACACCCAGTACAAACCAAGAAAATGGGGCAGGCCTCAGTCCCTGGATCTGAAGCCAGATGGAGCCTTGTCACCATGGCAACTTGTTATATGGGCTGCACAAGAAGTGATGTGAATCTGAATGGTGTAAAAGAGGGATGAGAAACAAGAGAAGCCACCCAGGTGAGTCCAGAGGTTTCTAAACAGGCCTCTTTCAAAGGGTGGAGCCCTTTTCTCCTAAAATGGCTTACTGGGCAGATGCTCAGGATGCAGAACCTGGTGCTGCAGACCTCTTTGTCTATAGCAGTGGTTCCCAACATGGGGTGATTTGATTTTTAAGGGGGAGGGGCGCAATTCGAGAATGAGTTATTAACAGTGAACTTTTTGCATTTCTTATGGTTCTAGGAGCCTAATATACAGTATCCTATATAATAAAAGGCTAATATGCAAATTGACCAAATGGCAGAATGACTAGTCACTATGACGTGCACTGACCACCAGGGGGCAGATGCTCGATGCAGAGGCTGACCCCTGGTGGTCAGTGAGCTCCCACAGGAGGATTGCCACTCAGCTAGAAGCTAAGTTCATGGCTGACAAGTGCAGTGGTGGTGGCAGGAGCCTCTCCCACCTTTGCAGCAGTGCTAACGGAGTGGGCCTAAGCCAGCAGTTGGACATCCCCCAAGGGCTCCCAGACTGTGAAAGGGTGCAAACTGGGCTGAGGGACTCCCCCCCTTCAAATGCATGAATTTTGTTCACTGGGCCTCTAGTATAAATATATTGTGATATATTTATGCATTTCAGTTCCCTATTATGTTTTGAAACTTCATTTGCTATTTTTTCATATCATTTCATATTATTATTATTTTTAAACACTTTCTTAGTGATTTCTTCCTCGGAACTTCAATGTCCTCTCGTTCTTTTATTTGTTTATTTTTTCATGGATGCCACATTCTTTGGAAGCTTGTTTTAACCAAGTTAATGGCCTTTTAGGCTTCCTCCACGTGAATAGGAGTTCACTTTTTGAATAATTAAGAATTATATGTCACAGGGTGAGGAGTATCAGGATTTTAGAGATGCTTAGGTGAGGAATGACCAAAAAAAAAGTTGGGAACCACTGGTCTATAGTTTCCCTCAATGTATCTACAGAGCAACATTATAAAAACAAAAGACAAAGCAGAGACTTTGACAATGTTTTCCTGGAGGGTCTATGCTGGCCTCTGGTCATCACCACTCTCTTTTCTAAGTTCGGCCCACTTGTCTATTTGTGCATCTCTTCTATGATTTTGCAGGGGATTAACATCTGTGGTTTCTAGAAACTTTTAAAAAACTTAAAAACAACCCCCTGGCAATGGGTAAGGAGACACCTGATTGGTGATGTTGCTCTTATATCAATCCAGGGCAAAGCAGATGTACAGTCTTTTAGTTCACCCTAGCTTGATGCCTGTGTTGGTGGCCAGAGCTGTTTCATGCCTGAGGCACATAAAAATAAAGCAAAAAACTTTAAAAACAGGGCATTTGCTTGCTTTCAGTTATTTGACACCTCTTTCTCCATAGGCTAACCAATAACAGGTTTACAACATCAATGACAATTTCTGGTGTTCTGTGATCTAACTCATCTGGTCTTCGAAGTTAGCCTCACTCTGTGCCAATTCAGTCTTCTTTCTCATTCCTTCTATCTTTGGATGCTATTTTCTCTAAGCCATGTTTATGCTGCAAAGTTTGAGTTCAGAGAAACTTCTCCCTGATGGAGTAGGGGAGAAAAACAGGAAGTGAGCAGTGATACTTGCCCTGTCATCTCTCCAAGTTACATCACCTGCTCCTGGCCTTTATTGCTTCATTGTTTTTTATCCCTGTGTGGCTTCTTGAAAGCCCTTGTTTTTGCCCTGAGAATTTTCCATGAGCCTCAGCTTGTTCTGTGACCTCACTCTTCTGGCATGATTCATTCAGGTTTGGGTCTTTGTGTGTGTTTGACTATATTTCCACTTATTTTTTCAACAGAATAATATTATATCAGTAATATTTTATTTAGCAGCCTCTTCCATCCCTCCTGAGGCATCTTCCCTCTCAGGGCCTCTCTGGCTCTGAGATCTTACCTCTGTTTTTCTGGCTGTAGTCCTGATCCTATGTCAGCTCAGACCATACACTGGCAGTACATGTTTAGAGGTGCAGAGAACCAGAGAGCATGGCTTATAAAAGAAACTCCAGCCAAAACTGGTTGTGAGACTTTAAAACAAGAACAAGCAAGCAAACAAAAACAAAAAGGAAAATAAAAGCAATAAGGAAAATTAAGGCACTTACAAACCTAATGCAGATTTTTGGCCTCATCTGAGCCTCTGAGGTGGAAGCCAAGGCATTCGTTTTTAGACAATTTCATCAGATATTTCTTATATGTACCAAAGTCTGACAATCACTTCACTAGAGGCCAGAGAAAGGAGAACTGAGTGAGCTTTGATAACTGGCATCAACTGGAAAACCAAAGCCCACACATTTCTTTGTACTACTACATCACAATGAGCTGAACCCTTCTAATTTCAAAGGGTCTTTCAGCGTGGACCAAAAGGAATTTGAACATTGGAAGAAAGAAGACCCTAACTGAAGTATTAAGGGAGAAAGTTTTAGAACTCAATTATAGAACTAGAATTTCATGCTGATATGAGAATAGTCATTCTTGCATCGTCTTCTTAAATCGTCCCCATTAGGTAGAACAAGAACTCGACATGCACACACTGTGATAAATATTGGGTATTGAACAGTGGAACACAAGAGTTTTTGAGCCTGGCAGCTCTGCATTGGAGTGCTGTGTCTTACAGCTAATAGCCAGTGGCCTCATCCAAGTTGTTTAAGTATATATGCAAAGTGGGGATAAGAATACTAACCTTGATTTTTTGAAAAAGAAAACAATGAGTAAGCAATCTTATATAATAAAAGGCTAATATGCAAATTGACCAAATGGCAGAATGACCAGTCGCTATGATGTACACTGACCTTCAGGGGGCAGACACTCAATGCAAGAGCTGACCCCTGGTGGTCAGTGCACTCTCACAAGGGGAGCGCTATTCAGCCAGAAACCAGGCTCATGGCTGGTGAGCACAGCAGTGGTGGTGGGAGCAGGCCTAAGCCATCAGTTGTACATCCCCTGAGGGTTCCCATACTGCGAGAGGGCACAGACCAGGCTGAAGATCCCCCTGAGTGCATGAATTTTGTGCACCACACCTCTAGTATATCTATAAAGCACTTACTTGTTGTTGTTCAACCTACATTCCTTTCTAATCTAGGAGGATGTATGCCCACACTAACCTTTTTTTCAGTCCGTGGAGAGTTCTTGAGGAGAACTTCCCACCCAATTTAATGTAAATCAAAACTGAAAAAAGCCAAAAGCTCCAGGACAAGAAAGACTGAATCTGCTGTAAGTTGAGTTCTAATTAAGGCTTGACTTCAATTAATTATTTATTACCTTTATACAGTTATTGTTGATATCGTCATAATTTCAAAGTGCATTTTCCCAAAAAAGATTTGAAAATTAGAAACTTCTTTGTTTTGCAGTGTATCATGAGAAAATGCTTTTGGAATATTAAGGCTATGGAATTTTGGAATTGTCCTTCGTACAAATTCCCTTCTTTTGAATAACATTTTAATCTTTGTAACTACAGCGTGGGCTATCCTGGGAAATTATCTCTTTGATTATGGTGTTTGTTTGTTTTTTAACTAACAATGCTGACCCATTGACACTTAGGGCTTTATTTATCCATCTATACATCTATTTGTGAGCTACATAGCACCTAATTTAGCTTGATGAGTCACTGCCCCCAATTCCAATAACCTCTCCCAACAGATTGCCAGAATTTTTCTCAGATCCCTTATGAGAAGGCCTTCCTACCTTTAGGGAACCCAATAAAGGCTTTGAATTGGTGGTCACTTCTTGTATTTACATAATGACTCCTTAGATCATAAGCCATTAGAAAGGGATCCAAAAATATAACACTGTCAAACCGTTCTATGTGATAAACAAGGCCAGGACTGTACCTTTCTCAGCCTTTGTTGCTGGAGGAATGGCTACTGAGATGACACATAATTAAGGAAGGTGCTGTCAGTCAGCCACTTTTATTAGCAGGTAAAGGAAGCAACCAGACACACTGGAGAAAAGAGCTGTCTCTAAGCATTAATTAGTAAGATTCAGTACTTAAAGCAAGTACATGGAGAAAGGAAGGAAAGAAGGGAGGATAGAGGGAGGGAGAAAAGGAGGGAGGCTCTGGCACAAGAGGGGCCTGGTCAATAGCAACAGGGGACCCCAGAAGAGGATGCAGGTTGCATTGCCGGTGGAGCAGACTCTCAGCCTCGTTTGTCAAGGATGACTGAGCTTCTGCGGAGTGCAGGAACTGGAGGCTTATGCGAACATCCACTGTATGTCCTTTGAAGTTCTTGCACTAACAGTGTGTGCCAAAATATATCTAATTTCCATGAATGATTTCAGTCATTTTTAAATGCCTTTCTTCATTGTCATGAACCCTTTTGAATATGTTCAAATGGAGATACATGGCGAAGTGACTCCTACTTGTTACTGTTAAGGCTCTAATGTCAAGAATAGTAAAATCCAGGCAATCTAAGCCTTCCCACACCCACCCTCAAAATCCTGTTTTAAGGAGGCCTAATTCTCAAGATTCCAGGTCTTTGAAAATAAAAAGCAGAGGTGCTCTATAAAACCATTAGGAGCTCCCAGCTACTGATTTTGGTTAATTGGTCCCTCAAGAACCTTTCTATCGTATCACTTTTATTTCATTCCAGAATTTTATATAGGAAATGGGAAGCAAGAAAGGAGTATTAGTTAAAAAAGGAAGTGATCAAGATGTCATTAGCCATTCAGAACTAGCTGCTGTCACAAATAATACAGAATGGTTCAAACACCATAGAAGTTTATTTACCTCAGTTCAAGGTAGTTGTTCCTTCTCAGTTGGAGGTTGGCTTGCCTCCATCACCCATGTGTCACACAAGAACTCAGACTAACGGGGCTCTGCCACCTTTATCATATAGTCCAAGGTCATTATAATCATCTCCATCCCAAGGGAAACAGCATGGAGGAAAGTTTATGGGAGATTTCTATGGGCTAGGCCTAGAAATGGGACATATGACTTCTGTTCACATTTAATTGGCTAGAACTTAGTCACAGGGCATTGCCCTACTGCAAGGGATACTGGGAAATATAGTGTTAATTATATGCCCAGGAATGTGAGGAGACAGATTAGTCAGTAGTTAGCAGTCTGTAACACAGAATTTTTATTTATTTATTCCCCCCAACCCTCCCAAAATGAAATACTAATGCTTCATTTCCAAGACCATTACAGAAAGTCAAAAGATGGTTCTATTTACTATGATAAGAGTAAGGTTAAGAGCTACCATTTACTAAACACTTAAATGCACACCTTATCTTATTTAATCCTCACATCAACCCTGATGTTGCAAACAAGGAGACTGAGGCTGAGAGAGGATGAGTTATCGTGCAAGGTCACAAACAGTGACAGAGCTGGGGTGGGAACGCAGGCTGTCTGACTGATGGCCGTGCTCCTAACCACTTCTTGCATAACCATTACCACATCCCAAAAGGACAAAAATATACATTGTAATCTTCTGCAAAGTAAAGACAAGGTCCTTCTGTTTTTAACACCAGAAAAAAAGAAGGAATGATCTTCAGATTTTGAATATCCTCAAGTGAATAAACTTGAAATAGAAAATCAGGAAAGCCTTTGGCCAAATTTAGAAAACCCTGGGACTCCTTGGATTCTGCCATTGAAACCTCACTGGAGCCTTTCTGGTTTATTTTTAGTTCTTACCAGGCACCATGTCCTGGATCAGTGAAGCAGGTTTAAACATCCTTATGAGGGTTTTGGACATAAGTGAGATTTTTAAACTGAGTGTGAAAGAAATATAGCTAAACCATGGGACAAGAATACCTAAAATAAATAAGAGAACAGCACTTAGCAGTAAGAGGACACATCTATCAAAGCCAGGTGGGCTTTGCTGTGGCTGGCCCTCCTGCAAGGTGAGGTCCTCCAAAAACCTTGCTTACTCCTGCAGACTGCTGAACTCGGCCTGAGACTGCAGGGCCCTGTGACTTACCTTGCATCTTTTATTAACACTGTCTGAAACCTTAACAAGAACAGTGCAGGTTCTGTGTGATTAAGTATGTTTTATTAACTTTTTCTTTTTTTGGTTTGTGCTTTTTTTTATCATCTATAAGAAATTTTTGCCTAACCCAAGTACATTTTCCTGTCTTTTCATCTAGGGTTTTTATAATGTTAGATCTGAGTTTGGTGTATAGTCTTTCGAGTTAACTTTTTTATGTGGTAAAATTATTGGTCAAGATTTTTTTTGTTTTACAGTGGATATATAATTTTTCCAGCATCATTTGTTAAAAAGACTGTATTGTATTGCCTTTGCAGTCTTGTTAAAATCAGATATATATATAAATAAAAGGGTAATATGCTAATTGGTGTCACTCCACTACATTCTAAGCCACACTCACCAGCCAATCAGAGCAACTATATGCAAATTAACCCAACCAAGATGGCAGCTGGCAGCCACAGAGCTAAAGCAAGCAGGCTTGGTTGCCCCAGTGATGGAGGAAGCTGTCTGCCTAAGCCGGCTGTGGTCTCCACTCAAGGCAACAAAGTTTCAATTATAGAAGAGAAATAAACCCCAGTTACCTGCTTCCAGGCAGCAAACAGCCATCAGCCACTCACCCAGGCTGGCCAGGCACCCCAGTAGGACCCCCTTCCCTGAAGGGGATGTGACCAGCCTGAAAACGGCCCTCAGCCCCTCACCCAGGTTGGCCAGGCACCCTAGCAGGACCCCCACCCTGGTCTGGGACACCATTCAGGGCAAATCAGCTGGCACCCACCCATGCACCAGGCCTCTATCCTATATAATAAAAGGGTAATATGCAAATTGACCCTAACAGCAGAACAACTGTGAATGACTGGTCACTCTGACACACACTGACCACCAGGGGGCAGAAGCTCAATGCAGGAGCTGCCCCTGGTGGTCAGTGCACTTCCATAGGGGGAGCTCTGCTTAGCCACAAGCCAGGCTGATGGCTGCCAGTACAGCAGTGATGGTGGGAGACTCTCCTGCCTCCTCGGCAGCACTAAGGATGTCTGACTGCAGCTTAGGCCTGCTCCCTGCTGGCAAGTAGACGTTCCCTGAGGGCTCCCAGGCTGCCAGGAGGGATCTTTGACTGCCAGCTTAGGCTCCCCCGGGGAGCGGGACTAAGTCAGCAGGTGGACATTTACCAAGGAGTCCCAGACTGTGAGAGGGCACAGGCCGGGCTGAGGGACCCCCTCCCTCCCCAGTGCACAAATTTTTGTGCACCGGGCCTCTAGTATATATATAAAAGGCTAATATGCAAAGTGTCCCCTCTGGAGTTCAACCAGGAGAATGGGAGTTCCATGGCTCACTATGATATGTGCTGACCACCAGGGGTGGCGTGAACTATGGCAGGTGACCAGCGTCAGCAGTAGGGCACTGAGGGAGTGAGGGAAGGAGGAGGTGGGGAGGTGGGGAGGCAGGGAGGCAGGGTACCTGATTGGCCCTGATTGCCAGCCAGGCCTAGGGACCCTACCCATGCACAAATTTCGTGCACCATGCCTCTAGTATCCTATCTAATAAAGACAGAATATGCAAATTAACCATCACTCCACAGCAAAGATGGTGGCACCCACAGCCAATAAGGAGGAAATATACAAATTGATGCAACAAAGATGGCGGTGGCCGGGCCAGGATGCTTGCATCGTCACCATGGTGACGATGCAGGCATTCTGCCCCACCCAGCAACTCCGGGCCTCTGGATAGCATGTACACACAGGTGCAGAGCAGCCGGGGCTGGTAGGGACACCTGCTATGAGGGGAGGGTGTGGGAGGTGGAGGGAGCTACAGGAGGGTGGCAGGGCCAGAGCGAAGGCAGAAGGCAGCTCTGGCCAGAGTAAAGGCAGAAGGCAGCAGCCAGAGCGAAGGCCCCGGTCCTGGGTGCTGGAGGGAAGTCAGTGCCAGCAGCCAGGGGAAGGAAGGCCTATTCTTGCATGAATCTTCATGCATCAGGCCTCTAGTGTATATTAATTTATGAAGATATGTGTATGCACATTTAGAGTCTCTATTTGGTTCTATTGATCTATTCTATTTCCACACATATCAATTACTATAGGCTTATATTAAATCTAGAAATCAGTGTGAGTCCTCCAACTTTATTCTTTTTTAAAATTACTTTGGCTATTCCAGCGCCTTTGCTTTTCTGCATAAGCTTTAGGGTCAGATTGCAATTACACGGGGAAATAGAACTGATGCAGCGCTTACACGCTGAGACAGGCAAGCTTCTTTTCTTAGGTCATCAGTGTCGGGAGCTGGAAAGTTGCAGAGAGCACACTGCTTGAGGGCCACTCCCAGAGCTTCTGATTAAACTGGTCTGAGCGGTGGCCCATATTAGAATTTTTTGAAACTAATTAGATGATTTAATGTGCTGAAAATGTGGAGAAGCGCTGCAAAGGTAGTTTTTTCATGTTTCCCTTCTGTTTCCACTGTCACTTTTTGGGGGTGGGAGGCTGCCATTCTCAAATTCTCTCCTATATATCGCCTCGCTTCTTACTCACTTCAGAGTCTCAGGTTGGCCTGGGTATGCACGATCCTTCCTTCCCCTGTGCATACCCACTCTTTACTACTTTGTTACAGTCAGACAGTATTCACAAATCCCGACATTTTGAGTGTCCACAGAGAATGATGCTTAGAAAAGGGATAAAGGGGTGTCTGTGAAGCTGCACCTTGACAGCTGGGGAGGTTAGGATGGTAGTGCCTGTCAGGAGGAGAAGAGGAACTGGAAACCTGGGGTCAGATATTACATTTTTGGCCCATTAGTGACACATCCTGACACTGTTTAAAAAGTTGCAAGAAAACATCAAGTATTTTAGCTTATGTAAGTGCAGCAAATAATAAAAGGACATACAGTAAATAGTAGGTCTGCAGGGGTATCACTTCATAAAGTACGTAACTGTCTCACCACTATGCTGTACACCTGACACTAATACAAAATAATACTGCATGCAAACTGTCATTGAAAAATAAGATTAAAATAATAATAAAACAAATACTATCATTATCACCCAGGAAACGCTGGGTCTGAAAGTGTTCAGAGAAAGCTACGGCCTCGCTTCTTCCCTTGATAAATCACATAATGATGTCACTTCCTTAGTGCTGTCCTTAAGGACATATGTCTGGGTATCCTACACTGTGATACCAATTGTTGCTATTTTTACTATTGAGATGACTGGTGGCTGACTTGTTATAGTGGATAAATGTGTTTCTGGCTCGTCTTTGCAATATGTCACCCAGGACACTGGGCAGAAATCTACCCAGAGCAGTATGGTTGTTACGTCAATGGTTCGGGACCTTGAGGCCCCCAAACCACAAGGGCACAGTAACCTGGCTTGAGGGAGAAAATCTGGCCCTGGCTGGAAGCGTAGCTTGCCTGTGTACAACTGGCTTCCCACTCTGCGCCACGGCATCATGCTCCACTGACCACCCGCCCGGGAAGACCAACCTCACTGCCAGTCTCCACATACTGCTGCCTACGTGAGTGATCATGGCCTCCTCTCCCCGACCCTAGCTGCTAACTGTGCTAGGGCTTAGACATTGATTTATTGCTTGTTTGCTGTTAAAATTGGCCTATGAAAAGGAAAGCAATTTTAACATACTTTGCTATGAGCGTTTTTATCCCTTCTTAACCCTTCCCTTGCACAAAAGAATCTTGCAATTAAGGCAGCAGTATACCTCCCTCCCCACAGAGCTAAACTGCTCTAGGCTCTACTCAAAGAGCCATCTATCAGAGGCAGAAAAGCATGGAGGGTGGGAATATGCACGTTGGCATTAATAGAGTAAGATTTCCCAGCTCTGCCATGTACTAGCTTCATGACCTTTCGACAAGATACTTAACCTCTCTAGGCCTCTGCTCAGCACAGTGTCTGGCGCCTGTTACGTGTGCAAAGAATAGGAGGCGTTACCATTGTTATTTACACACTTTCACCCAGAGCTGTGATCGATCCAGATGCATATTCACAAACTGGTTACAGTCCAGCCAAATTGGAAAATTATCATCTCTGCCCCTATCTGTTCCCTCAAAGAGGTAGTCAATCCCAGGATATTAGCTTCCCTCATTCTTAGCTACCTAGCCATATTTTTCTACATATGGAAGTCACAAATCCCTATTTGTTTTTAACAAGTATCTATTACTAGCACATGTGCCTAGTGCTTTAGGAGAAAAAAGCACCTAAGACTAGTGAGTTTAGTAGTGGATCCTTCCCCAAGCTCTCAGATGAGACCTCAGCTCTGATTGATACATTATTACAGTCTCATGAGAGATCTTGAAGCAAAGTCTCACCTGAATTCCTGACCCACAGAAACTGTGAGATAATAAGTGTGTTGTTTAAGCTACTAAGTTTATGGTAATATTACAAATAGAGGCACCTGTCTATAGTAATTTATTAATCTAGTAGGAGAAACATGAATGCCTACTATATCTAACCCACAACAGGAGGTAGCATTTGACAAATGGTAAAAAAACAACACATGTTTAATTCCCAAAGTGATCTAGGTTATCTACGTATGAAAGTCTTACTATTTAATGATTACTAATGAACCCTGAAATACAGTATCGAGGATTTAATTGTGTGGCTTTAAATTCAAATGATGATTGTTACATATTTTTTAAACTTGATAACAAGTAGGTATTGTGCTACCTTTAGTCATCCATTAAACATACAACATAAATAGATGCATAAGGTAAAAAGATTTAAAAATCTATACTGGTATAGCCCTAGTTGGTTTGGCTCAGTGGATAGAGTGTCAGCCTGCGGACTGAAGGTCCCTGGTTCAATTCCAGTCAAGGGCCCATGCCTGGGTTGCGGACTCCATCCCCATTCGGGGGTGTGCAGGAGGCAGCCAATCAATGATTCTCTCTCATCACTGATGTTTCTATCTCTCTCTCTCCCTTTCCCTTCTCCTCTTAAATCAATAAAGATATATATTTTTAAATATCTATACCTGTGTAAATTTTACTATTACCATAGCATTAAATTTGCCTACCCACAATCTAGGGTAGCCAAATGATGATTGATTTTATTTGTTTTGACTCATCAATCATTTTTTGGCTAAGCATATGCCTGGGTGGAGTCTGAGCCATGGTGCTATGGGGTCCATGCTGAGGAATGATGAGATGAGAAACCCTCTAGTTCTAAGCACTTAGCCTCGATTTAGGCAATGCAAAGTGATAACTGACCTCCCACAATCCTCTGCTCACTGTATTATGGAAATGATGGTAACTACTTCAAAGTCCCTGGTGAGCCCTGTGGCTTTGGTGCCATTTATTGTCAATTCACCTCAGTCAGCCAGCTGTCTCACAGACTTTACCTTCTGTACCAAGCCTTTTATGAAACTGGCATTTGTGTCAATAAACTTTAAGCCCATCTTGCTGAGATAATTATCTGGGTCACTCAAATTTCAGCTACCTTAAATAATTACAGCCTTTTAGCCTCAAATATAAAGTGATTGAAGAAGAAGGAACCCGGGGTCTCCATGCCAAAGTCAATTAGATGGAAATGCTGGCCGGTCTGGGCTCAGGCTTCTGATTTGAATGCACAAGCCTCTGGGCTATGTCAGGGCCTCGCAGAGAGTAAGTCACTCATAAAATACGCATTTGCTTGGCTGAAGCATGATCTAATTTGCAAACACAACCATTTCATCGTATCAGCTGGTAAGGGGAAAAGCTATCTCAGGAACACATCATAAAGACTGCGTTGTGGTGCGATGGCCCTCAGCAACCGCAACCCAAGAGCAAGTCCACTCTCCCTGGGGACTAAGATTACAGCAAAAGTCACCGTACAGATCCAGAAGCTCCGGACAAATGTGAGAGTCTCGCTAGATTTTTTCCCCCATGGCTTCAAGGGATTGGCTTTTGGTCCTTTCATATATTTGTCTCTACATTCCTAAGGTAACAAAACTCACTAATTACCAAAGACTCATGCTCTCATTTTGGTCCAAAGCTTGAAATGTTCAGGAAAAAAAATACCTTTGAAAACCAGGAAATCGTGACACTTAAATCCCCTTCCTCCCATGGCCCAGAAAGACAAAGCCCTTTATGAAGCACCCCCACCCCCACCCCCACTTCCATCTCCACCTGTCAGTGTTTAAAACTGGAGACTAATGGTAGGCAGGCTTCTCCTGCGGATCATAATTGCCTTTCCAACAGAGAAGCCATCTCCAAAGCAACCAAGATATAAGCTATGAATTCAAGCTGCGACTCTCTATGTAAATTGCTTGTGATGAAATTGAAATTTCCCGAAAGAAAGCTGCACTGGTTTGGTCTGTTAAATGCATTCCTATCGCAGATGCAGGGATGTATGCCAGTGATAGGAGACTGTCCTTGCTTCACACATTGTACACAGAGATAAGACCCAAACGCGCTTTTTAACCTGATCTTAAATTTAAAAAGAAGTCCTGTCATTATTGATCATGTGATTTAGTCGATAATTCTGATTCATTATTTAAAGCAGCCCCACTGTCCACAGCTGCCAACATTAGTCCTAAAATGAAATAATGGTGTTTTATACACCCTCATCTCACATTACCTTTTTTTTTTTTCCACATTAGTTTTGCCACATATTTGTGCGATAGATTTTCAGTATTTGGCACGCCCTGACTATTCACTACTAAATGTTCCCGTAAATTTTCCTGTTTTGTCTTATTTTGTTTCTTTAATATTTTTTGCCATAAACTCCTCTACCTCCAAAACAGGAGCCAGTGTCAGATAATGTTCTATTGCACTAAGCAACATTACTATTGCTCAATTATCAAACAATTTACTTGCACAGCCCTGCCGAGGGTATGAGATATGTGAACACACGGGGGCACAAATTTGTTGAGCACTTAGCACAGACTTCCCCGAACTACTCGCACTTCATGTGGCCCACATCTGCCTCCATCAGACCCTCCCTCTCTTGGGTTCACCTTACTTCCCCCACCCTACACACTCGATACCTGAAGTCTCCCTCAAACTCTTCATGAAAATCAAAGAATAGAGGTGGGGGGAAAGCATAAGAAACTCACTCCAGGGCAGAGCACCCTCCAGTATTCATTTGCCCCATCTTAAATTACAGTTCAACCCCTGGTTTTTAACTGGGCATGTGACTGCCTGGAATATAGTTAGAGATGACGAATGACTATTTCCAGCCAATGGCATATAAATAGAACGTTGTTTTTTTTTAATGTTTGGAAAATTTCATTAATATTTATCCGGCCTAGGCCCTTTGCCTCTTTTCTTCTTTGTCCTTTTCTGCATCCTGCTGTTGGATGGACATGACTAGAATTCCAGCCACCGTTGTGGTCCAAGAAGTCGAGGGCCATACTCTAAGGAGGAGCAGAGAACTCAGTGGAACAGAGCCACCATACTAGCCTTGGACTCTCTGTCTCCAGGTCTGAATGTGAGGGAGAAACTCAGGTAAGCCACAATTCCTTGGGGTGCCTGTTACTTGCAATGGGATTTGATGCTAACTATAGGCACTCTGATTTTCATTAGCATCAGGATTTGATTTTTGTTGGTATCTGCATTCAGATCATGAAGTTTTTAAGCACCTGGTAAGATCCCATGCTTGACAAATGTATAATAAACTAATTGAAAGAGCAGCCCCACTAGTTAAAAAAAACAAACTCATTTATTCATTCATTTAATGCCAGGAATATCAGAATTTTAACACATGAAAACAAACAAAAAAAGCATGTCTTATTCTTGGTAAGTGACTTGCTAGGGAATATAGAATCAAGGTTCAGAAGTTTGCTCACCGACTGTTAGATTTCATTTTCTGGGACTCACTTTGCTCATCTGTGAAATGGCCCCTTATCTCAGTGGGCTGGGAAGTGGGGCGGCAGCAGGGCAAGAGGAAAGCCTAGTGTGCCTCTAGCCCTGCAGCCCCTGCTTCATCCAAGCCATTCTGCATTCAGAATCCCACATAAGATTTTGTGTTATAAAAGAGTTTCACGAAGGAAATGAGAATTTTAAAATTCAATGGGCCAGACAATCTGTAAGATCTCTCCCAGCTGTAATATTTTATGATTAGAAAGAGTCCCACAGGCCAGCACAAGGAAGACAGTTGCACTGCTGTGTGCTGAGTCACACTGGGAGTGGCATTGCTTGGGTGTGTGATCAAGAGCAAAGCCTGGGTCACAGAAGGCAGAATCAGGACACAGAGGTGTCAGACGCAGCTGGAAGGCAACAGTTCAGAGTTACTTTTTCTGTTTGGTGCCAGCTTTACACTGAACACAAGGACAAGGACCACATGTTAACGAATGGGCATTTGCTTAATAAATGCAGAGTAAAGGCTACGTATTAATGGATAGTTAGACATGCCCAGGCGCATCTCATCTCATTACTCATGAGATATTTAATAGAAGAAAGGAGTGGCGAGGTGTGCGTGGTGTAGACCCCCCACACGCCATGCTTGCTGGGGGTGAGCCTGGCTGGAGGTGTTCACACTCCAGGGCAGGGACCTGGGAACAGTTCCCCCAGCTCCACCCCAGACATGATATGGACGCAGGCCCGGGAGCCAGAAGGCCTCCCGGTCTCAGCTCCACTCCTGTATCCAGCCATTCTCTCTCCCCAAGTCTCAGTTCCTTCTTCTGTGAATGAGCAGGTCGGTCTAGGTCATCGTTAGAACACTTTTAGCTCTGAGACGCCAGGGTTTAATGTGTAAATGTGTGAAGGCCTGGGGAAGGGAGTGCAGTGTCTCTTCCCCACGTGTGGCACGTCTCTGGATAGAGGAAACTGCCCACTGCGACACTTCTGGACTCTTTGCCCCTCGACTTACACCACATCTGTGTAGGTGGGGCCTCTCTGGTTGGCAACTTTGGGGGGAATGTGGGGGCAAGTTCAGCTCTAGCCTTCCTCTTGGCACAGGGGGCAAGTGGTTGGCCTCCACTGCTGCTCCAGGAGCAGCCCCCCTGTCTGTAGGGGGCGCCTGCCTGCATCCAACAAAGCTGAGGACAAGGGAGGTGTCCAGTCCCAACGGCCCTCTTGACTATACTGCTAACGACACATCCTCCAACCTGGTCTAGGTGTGACTTCATAGCCTGAGTGGTGAGGTAGGCATCAGCCTTCAGCCCACATGTCAGCATCAAAGGGGGTGCCTACATATTGTTCAATGTTTTATAAAACAACTTGTGAGGGAGGCATTATTATCCCATTTTATGGGTTAAAAACCAGAAACTCAGAGTTTAATTAACTTGTCCAAAGTCTCCCAGTTGGGTGATATTGTCTATCTTGTAGGATTTATGTCAGGATTGTCTGAGTTGTTTGTGCCTGTGGTGTTTGAGGTTATGTCTTCTAGGCCTGGCTGTATGACATGCAGGGGGACCACATGATGCAGCCTGTCTGGGGAGCAGCACCCCATCTGCAGCCTGATAGATGAAGGGGGAGACCTGTCTTCAAAGTCCCATCTCCAAGAACCCTTCTTTTACTCTGCACCCAGCCCCTACTCAGCAGCAGCTAGCTGAGCAGAGGTGAGCTGGGGGCCATGGGTTCCCAAGGAAACCACTTGCTCAGTGACTGCCTGATGCCCTGAGCAGATGAGGCAGACAGTAATTAGGAGGTTCTGCAGGGGAGGGGGGGAGGGTGTGGGGGGCAGGCTTGCAGTTGGCCAAGTTTCTCAGGAGGCCAGCATATCTGGGAGCCACTCCTGCGGGCAGCTTCAGCCCTCCTGTCAGAAGAGAGAAACTTCCAGCCAGCAAAGCTGTCAGGGGCAGTTAGAATGAACCATGTTCAAACTGCAGCAGCCCCTCGCTTAAATGTACCCCCTCCAGAGGTGTCTTCACATGTCTGCACCCCCAGTTCTCAACCCTGGGGGCCACAGAGAACCCTCTGGGTGGCTTTAAAGAACAGTGATGCTGTGGCTCATTTCTCTCCCTGGGTGTTCAGCAAGTCTGGAGGTGGCTGCAATGGCCAGGGCTGGGGACCTCTGTTTCAGACAAAGCTCAGCCCTCACCACCACCAGGCCCACATCTCACAGTGGTGCAGTTTAGCAAGCACCTCAGCCATCATGTGTACTTGGGCGGCCGCCTTATCTGCTAATGTGACCTGGATGACAGCAGAAAGTATGAGGTGCCCTCCTCTCCAACACCTAACACAGTTCTTGACATTCAGCAGCAATTCCAATAACATCTGGGGAATAAAATCAAACAGTAATAACTTAGAATTAAAAATACAACAATGTAGGGAGTGGCCCTGTGGTCAAGCCTCAGGCTGACCTGTGGCATGGCCACAAACAAGTCCCAGCCTGGAGGGCAGAGCTCTCCTAGCATAATTAAGCCTGACCCTATAGGTCTCCCTAATTCCTTCGTAAGTAGCTAATGAGCTGTGGGAGGTGCAGCAAGTGTTGCCAAAATAAGAACATTTGTGTACATGTTAATCTATCTTTGTTTTAATAAGACTATAAAATAAAGCATCAGCTTGCAAGCTGGATCTTTCTGTGTCCTCATCCAGGCATGAGAGATCCTCCAAGCCCCAGCCGTACTCTTTTTGTCTGTCTTCTTTAATCCTTCACTGCCCCTCCTCAGGTTTACCCTTG
Organism: Murina feae; assembly: GCA_004026665.1. NCBI lineage: Eukaryota > Metazoa > Chordata > Mammalia > Chiroptera > Vespertilionidae > Murina > Murina feae. The sequence continues at coordinate 20,047 of PVJC01012607.1, read as the reverse complement.
GCCATGCTGGTGCAGCACACAACAACATCACAATATATTTACACTGAAAAAAATCTCAGTATAGAGTATGCTTACATATGAGTGTCTCATGGTCTCATAGTTGAAAAACACACAAACAGTACATATAATTCTTACATAAACCCTATGAAGTAGATACTATCACCTAGGTAGGAGACCTTAAGCAATATAATTAAACTCTGAGCCTCAGTTTCTTCACCTTTAAAATGGGAATAGTGCATCCCTTACAAGGTTGTTGAGAGAATTACTGCCTGGCCATAGTGAGGATTCAAGAATGCTATTATTGTTGTTAAGGTTATCATTCCCCTCATGTTAAGTAGGGTAAACTAAGGCTCAAATAGATAAAGTGACTTGCTCAAGATCCCACAGGATTAGGCCTCAGATCAAGGTTTACTGACTCCCAATCTTGTATTAGTTTATATACTACATTGAGAACATTCCCTCAAGAAGGGAGAGCAAGCAATATCAACTTAGTTTTCCAGATGAGAACATTCATGACCAAAAGAGATGACTTGCCTAGAATCCATACCAGCACCATGCATGGTAAGAACATGGGGTCAGGAGCCAGGGATCCCTCCCTCCTCTCACATGGACCAGCCTGGTCCTTCAGGTCACATTTGTTCCCCATGCCTCGGTTTCTGCCCCTAGACTGGGGGACAAACGACCATTAGGTCTTCCGTACACTTGACAGTCCAGAGCTGCACGTGAGCTGTGTCCAGGGCCCTCTCAGCATGGGGTGTGTGTGTGTGTGTGTGGTGTGTGCACACACGCCTGTTCCCAGCCTTGCACCCCAGCCTGTTGTCTCCCTCACATCCATGCTGAGCCCAGGCACCAGACACAGTTAATAAGCCTGCCCTTCCCCAGAATGCCTGGCTCTCCAGGGAGCCCTGGAAAAGTGAAGGTGCCCCTGGGACTCCTCCCTCCTCCTGGCTGCCAGGGCTCATGATGCACATCCTGAGCTCAGGAGCTCTGGGGACCCTGTTCCAGGAGATGATGATCTCAGGGTCTTCCTCTGGAGCCTTCTGCAAGGTGGTAAATAGATGCTAAGGAGTCTCCGGCTTCTCCAGGATGTGCCACTGTGTCTCTCTCACTGCTTTTGCCAGTCACGAGCACCATTTTTCCAGGAAAAGAGGCTCTGACGTCCCTCTGAGCACCAAAACAAAAGGAAAGGAGGCAGAGAGCACATGAGAGGCCCAGCAGAAAAACAGAAGAGACTCTGAAACCACATCAAAATATTTTTATTAATTATTTCCGAGTGATTGTGGTTTTTGCGTGTCATCCTATATTTTTAAACTAGTAAGTAGGCATTCTTTTTTCAAAGGAAAAAAGTCTATAATTTTCTCTGTTTATCCAGGCAGGAGCTCGTGAAGGGGTGAACTGCTTCGGCTTCTTGCTCTTATCTATGCTGCTGCCATGAGAATCTATCTTTCTAGCATCACCTAGAATTCTCCATCCCCATGCTGTGTCTGATGCTCTGACTATATTAAAATAGATTGAAGTTTTGGTACCATGAAATGCTCCACCCCAGGATATGCCTTTGTACTTGCTGGTTCCACTAAGTCCACTAGATTCCCTGGCCCC
>PVJC01012607.1:0-18348 GCA_004026665.1 Murina feae | reverse complement strand
ATGAGTGGACAGCTGGGTGGAAATAAATGATTGACACTCAGATGGAACTGGAGTTAAAGAAGTTATCTACCCACAACCATCTCTCAACTCCCCATCCCCCAGGAGTGGAAAGTAACCTTGAAAAAAATGGTTCCACAGCCTTGTGCTAAGCAAAACTTTCAAAGTTTCCTGGGAAAAGCATATGGCACAGAGAAAATAAACAAATAGAGTTTAACAATTTTTTAAACGGGGTATGTCTAGGTTGTCATGATAAGAAATTCAGAAAACGTTGGCTTTTTGTAAAGTCATATCCAAAAATACATTTTAAAAACTCATTTGAGAACATGCTTAGAGAGAAGGAGAGGGAGAAAGAGCAAGAAGGAGAGAGAGAGAGAGAGAGAGAGAGAGAGAGAGAGAGAGAGAGAGAGAGAGAGATATTAGTTAACTGCCATAGGCTCCATGACTGGGGATCAAACTCACAACCCAGGTATGTGCCCTGACCAGAATTCAAACTGGCCACCAACCGAGTCACTCCGGCCAGGCTATCCATATGCACATTTCGTAGGGAGGCAGATGGCAGAGCTCTCAACCAACAAATAATCTAAATGTTTCATTGGGTACAACACACACCACTGTGCACCAAGCCTCAGGGTCCTTGACAAAGAGGAATCTCCTAAAAATATCTTAGCACCCACTTTCACAAGAAAAACAAACCCATCATTAATTAGTACATTAATGGAAAGATATTTCAAAATCAAAACTCAGATCTGAAAATTGATGAAACCGACTGCTACATAACAATATAGATAAGGATAGCAAGTCCTCCCTGGGTGTGGGACACTTCACTTCCCTCCCGCAGAATTCAACACTTCACAGGACAGCCCCCATCACGCCTCCTCTCATCTAATTTTCACGGGCAACCCTGGGAGGAAGGCAGGGCAGGGCCAGAATTTTTGTCCTGAGTAAACAGATAAAGAAAATGAATGGAAGGAAAGAAGAAGACTATGAGCTTGGAGAAAGCTGATGCTAAATCCCCTTCCTTAGCTCTAGTTTGGGGCCATTTGAATGGAAATTTGCCAGGGGACAACCACAAGAGAATACCTGATGGAAGCAGATGCTATTGTCCCCCTGTCTGATACAGATGCTCCCTCCCCCCAGTGTAAACGTGAGAGCTGCCTTCCTTCTTCCTTCTTCTTCTTTCTTTTCCTGCTCTTGTATTCCCTCTCGTTCTCACTCATGACACTCCAGTCACTCTGGAAAACTTTGCTTCTGATTACACATCAACGCTAATCTTTATGGCAAGCTCTTTGCATCTGCTGTTCCCTGTGCCTGGAACACTTTTCATGAGGAAGGCTTTCCACCCCTTCAGGGGTTCAAATATTCGCTCCCTGGAGAAACACACTTACTAATAAATAGCCAGACACCTCCCACCCCAACACTCTTCCATCTCATTACCCTATTTTGTTCCTTCTTAGGCTTCCTGAAAATTTAATGGGAGCTCTACTCTCTTGGGTATTGTCGTCTGCAACTGGGTGTATTCTCTTAGAGAGAATTTTGTGTTCTGGAAGTGTTCACCTCTGTATGTCCTGGAAGATGATGCTGATCTCTCTGACATGAGTCCTGACCATGCTGTCTTCCTTCTGTAGCCTTAAATAAGTAAATTCTGTTAGATTCATCAAGAATTGTCAGGCTCTGGTCTTTGCAAAAATGCAGTCCTATTGTTGACATGGTCAGCGCAGTAGTTGTGCAATTTACCAGTGCTGAGGATTGTCCCTCAATTCTGTTTTCTTCTTCCTTCATTAAAAAATTTTTTTAGCAGGATACATGTCATTCAGTATAAAGACTACATTTCCCAGACTTCCTTGCTTCTAGATGTGATATGGTGAGTAGGTATTGACCCATGGAATGTGAATTAAACGATGTGTGTTTCACTTTCACATTAATGTTTCTCTCTTTCTCTCTTCCTCTCCCTCTTTCTGTCGTAGGTGATCCTTAAGGCAATCTGACCTTCAATATCCTTAGAATGAAGAAGAGTGTTCTCACTTTCTCTTTCCCCTTCCCACTTGCCTAAGTGTAACCTAGAGGAGGTAGTGAGCCATCTTCCACACTGTTGATAACCACATCTAGTGATGGCAGGTCATCACTTTATCCCTGGAACTGGGAACAGTCAGTGCCTAGTAAATAACATTAGACAATTAGTAACAATAAGTAACTTACTGTAAAAATTTGCTACATGAATGAGTGAAAAGAATCACTTGCTTTCAATGGCTGAGTTTCTTTCTGGCCAGGCTTTTTTTTTACTCCCTTTCTGGTCCTCTTGTTTAGCTTGTCGGCCCCTGTTATAACAGACTTCTCAGTACAGAGGGTACCCCCATCTCTTCCGACACTCACCCAACACTAATGTGGAGGAGGAAGTTTTCTGGCTCAGAGGTCTGAACTTTTCCTCAGTTCTTCGTTAACCCAAATAAGTTTGGAAAGACCTTTTGACACAAGATCACACTTCAAAGGAAGTTGCCTAGTTATCAGCATCTGGTCCCTCCCTGGGTTACCCCCAGGGTGCCCAGTTTCTTCCCTTTCATGAGGAAATATCAAAACATGAAAAACAGGGGCTTAGCTACCATGGAATCTGTTGGGGTTTCTCTCACCTCCCAGGGGTCTTGGGGTGATCTGAGGGCTGTATTGGCGTGACCTGAGGTTGTGAGTCTGAAAACATGTCGGCTTTGATTTAGAACAATGTCATCCAGTAGATAATGCTGACCACAAATGCAAGCCATATGTATAATTTTATATTTTATAATATCCACATTACATGTGAAAAGTAAAAGGAAACTGGTGAAAATAATTTTAATTCTATATTTAAGGTAATATATTCAAAACTGTATCACTTCCATGTGTAATTAGCATAAACATTAACAAAATATTTTACATTTTTGTACTAAATTTTTGTATTTTACTCTTACAGCTCATCTCAATGTAGTCTAACCACATTTCAAGTGCTTCACTGCCACATGCAGCTGGTGACCACCATATTGGATGGCATAAGCCTAGAGGAAAATTAGAATTAGGTGATTGAATTAGACTGTGTCTGGGTTATGTCCTAGGTGTTCCTTAAGGCAATCTGACCTTCAGTTTCCTCAAAATGGGGCTACTTATACATGTTTTACAATGTCTTGGGGAGGAATTGCAGAGTTAATATAAATAAAAGTGTTGATCAAGTGTAAGACAGTGTGTTTTCTTGTAAATAAAATAAAATAAAAGCCGGTTCTCTTCCTCTCTATTAATATCAGAGTCATTCAGCAAACTAAGGCAGAAGAAGGACTCACCTTCTTAGTCAATGGCTAAATCCTATGACTTCCTCTATGGCCACTGTCCATCTCAGACCAAGAAGGAGTTCGGTGGGGATACTGTATTAGACAGAGATCTCCAGAGAAACAGAACCAATAGGCTATACACAGAGAGATTTATTACCAGTTGAGGGCGTGAATAGGACAGCAAGGTAGACAAAGGGCACATTTGCTCTTTGCCTGAGCAGAGACATCTACCTTCCCCTGCCCTTGGATATGGGTGCCCCTGGTTCTCAGGACTCAAACTGGGACTTACACCATCGGCTCGGACATTCACTCAAATCATCCTGGTTCAGCCCACCACAGCAGAGCGGTTCTCCTCACATCCACCCTTACACATGGAAGACAAGACACTGTCCTATACGGGGAGGGATTTAGGAGGCTTTATAAAACTCTGTTTCCAGCCCTGGCTGGTGTGGCTCAGTTGGGTTGGAGCACTGATCTATATACCTAAAGGTCACAGGTTTGATTCCCAGTCAGAGCGAATACCCAGGTTGTAAGCTCTCTCCGTGGGAGGCAACCGATCAATGTCTCACTTTCACATTTCTCTCTCTTCCTTTCTAGAATCAATAAAAGCATAAAAGCATGTCCTCCTCCAGAGAGGACTAGGAACAGCAACAACAGTGTTCCCTAAGGTCTCCCCACTGCGCCTGAAACCCACCACAAGGATTCCCCCTAAGGGGTGTCAGTTACTGTCCTCTCCCCACCCCGTCTCAATCTCTAAGGTGGAAATACTTCTGAGGATCCTAACACTTGACAAGACGGTAGTGCTTAAACTTCAGTGTGATTCAGCCAGGCTGGGTGTGGGGCCTGCAGTCAGCAGGCTTAACGAGCACCCGGAGGAGATGTGCGGGACATGCTTTGAGCAAACTCTCCTTGAGCCAGTGCGGCCTCGCTTCTCTACTGCGTTGCCCCTGTGGTGGCTGAGAACACAGACAGCTGGCAGTTCTGGCTCCTCTGACACTCCCGCCACAGAACGAGATCCTGGGGCTACACACACACACACACACACACACACACACACACACACACGCAGCTGCTGAATGCAGTGTCCCCGCAGCACCTGGTCTGAACCCAGACCACCAGCCAGCCTGCCTCTCGGGCCCAAACCTTTTAAAAATGCTGGGTAGACCACAGCCCTCTTCCTCCTCCCACGGCCAGAAGCAGTTCAGAGGCAGGCAGCAAATTCCTGCCTGAGGATACATATCTCTGGGCTGATTAAATAAACACAGCTTAATTAAATTAAAGTGAGATCAGAACCCGTCTGAACTCTGCTGGCAGCCCAGCAGAGTCCCCCATGAATCTTTCATTGTCATAAATGAATGATTATTTGCCTGCTTTGGGTTTGCCCTGCAGGAAGAGGGCTCTCTAGATAGAAACGGCTCCCCCTCTCAGAGGAAAACAGTTATGGGGTATTTTTATTTAGAGAACCAGGGAGGTTTGAAATCTTTTTATGCCTTTGTTTGAAGGGTGGGGGTAAGCATCATGCCTGTTTCTTGGCACAGGATGGGTGTGTCTGAGGCTGGCTTTCCTAAAGAGCTCTGGAATACTTGACCAAATGTGTGGTGGAGAGAGACAAAGAGAGAGAGGAACAGAGAGACACAGACAGGACACTGGTAAAGCTGCAGACTCACTGCCGATGAGGCTATTATGACTCCGCTTGGCAAATTCAGAGGGACAGGCTTTGAATGGTGTTGGTTGCTGCCAGGAATGAGGCGGCGGCAGCGGGGGGGGGGGGGGAGGACGGCCGGAAGCACCTGTTCCAGAAAATTTTCTCAGAGGAGGAGCTGGAAGAGATAAAGAAAAGCAACTAAAACCTCACAGGGCAGATGGCATCCCTCCATCAGCAGAGCAGAGCCCATAGCTGCCTTCAGAGGCTGGGCTAGGGACACAGAGAAAGAGCTCTCAGCACAGCCGAGGACCAGTGAGTCCAGGGCCCCCCAAAGCCTGGTTTACTGTTGTTGCTGTATGGGTGGGTCACCTGTGTTGGAGAGAAGGTGATGGGGAGGGCAAGACACCACCTTAGGGGAACCTTTCGAACGCCTGGCCTGTCCCCACCTTGGCCCCATCTAAAAATTAGACAGGAAGCGGCACTATGCAAACCAGCCTGGTTTCCAATCAGCCAACTTGGGGTGCCCCTCATCTCTTCTTCTCTCTCCCGGGGCTTGCCTCTTCAGTCCTCTGGTCTCTTCTAGAAGGCCGGGAAAGGAAGGACAAAGAGGAGAAATGCACATTTTGCAAGTTCCAGTGAAAGGCCTTTGGGGAAGAAAGCTGAAACTAATGGGCAAGCTGTGGCTTTCATTCATCTATGCTACTGTCGCTTCCATTAGCCCGGAAACGTGAGAGGGGGCTGTGCAATCTATCATTGTCCTTGTGTGTGCCAGTGACACTGCTGACGGTGTTATTTCCTGGCTTCAAACTTACCCTCATCAGCAGGGCTTTTGCTCCAAGTTCTCATAGAATTGATAGCTTACATCACCTCATTCGCTCTTGCAGCCCCACCACTAGCTCCCCACTTAGCTCGCCTCCCATCTCCCCCGGCTTCCAGCTCTGAGTCAGCAACAACTGAGGAGACAGAGCTGCTCCTATGACCCTCCGCACCTGCTTCCACCTCCAAGCCCACATCGGACGCTTAGCCTAGACTGGACCACCTCTCCCTTAGCATTCTGACCAATAGCAGGGGTGTCTTATTTCAACCAAGTGCTCCCTACGCAGTGACACCTTCCAGACAACTTACTTCTCCAGCTCCATTCCTCCAGCCTTTCCAGGGACCCCAGAGGCATAGATCAAATGAGAGAGTACACTACAAGCCACGGGCATCCCACCAGACTAGGGCACACTGTCATATGTCATGGCTGACTCTAAACTTTGAGCACATTAAAGAGCCATTCGCAACCCAAAAGACCCATGACTTCTGGTTCAAAGTGACAAACGCAGCCCATGGGTTTCTTTATCTCCTCTCTCAACAAAGAATCCAAGAGAAGTCCACCAGGAGACTTAAGATTTCAAAAATCTTTCTGTAACAGGCAAAGCAGATGGAGAAAGTGTTACGTAGGAGCTGAATAGAAAAGGACTGAGAAGATAAAGACAAGGGAAGGCAGGATGAGAAATGAGACAGAAACAGGGTCACTGATTGAACGTCTGAACACAGAATGACTCCCCTGACACTTCCCTCCAACAAAACTGCTTGCGCGACATCTGCCAACTGGATATATTTCCAGGCCCAGGAGAGACAGTTAAAACTAACGCTGAAATCTTGTCTCTGTAAAAAATGTGAATGAATCTTCTGGAAAGAACCCACGCAACCCAGTGTGGGATCACAGCATGCTGCAGCAAACCCGCTCGCTCTGACATTCCGAGGCCCTCTGAGGAACCAGCGGCTGCCTTCTCGCTCACAGGAGCTAAGCCCAGCACAGGCAGCGAGACTCAGCCACCAACAGAGGTTTCTGGGGAGCCTTGCTAATGTTCCGTTGTTAAACAGTCTGTGACATGGAAAGCTTAAAATGTGAAATGGGAAGACCAAGATGATTGAAAGATTAAATGACCTCAGAGGAAAAATAAAGAATACAAGAAAATTAAAGCGAAAAAACTCTAATTAGAATTTGCAGAGATAAATACAAAGATGCTGCACCCAGGTGGTTCAGTAAGTTGGAACATCATCCCTTATACCAAAACAGTCGTGGCTTTGATTTCCAGGACACATACCTAGGCTGTGGGTTCACATTCTTTCCATGGGCCACTCTCTTCCTGTGCAAAAGGACGATGACGTGGACTATTCCAAGCTTTGCCCACTGGGCAGATTTCTCCTCCTCGATGTCCTTTAGGGAGGCTCTGAGTGATGCCGCTGCCCCAGCCTCCTTCTGCCAGATGCCAGAGCAGTGAGCTCTGTTTGGTCATCCTCGGTTCTCCATACTGGCTGAGCATCTTTCCTTCCTTCCTGTAGCCATCATCACCCAGAGAATGGCTTCTACCGTTTTTTCAGTTTTGAGCATTAGGGGCAAGATTTCCCTTTATAGGCACACATATTTTTGTAGAGGCTCAGGGAGCAACCTTAGAGTTCCCCTGGTCCAGCCAGCCCCGGCCTTTCCTTCCTTCAGGCGCAGTCTACTCCCAGCCCTCAGTTAAGGGTTATTCACTTAGTGGGCACTCAGGAGGTTGCTGGCTGGCTGTGGCCTAAAAGAGTGCATATTTAAGACCCCAAATGTTTGAGGTCCTAGAGGCCCCCGGTGTTTAGCATATTATTTAAAAATAAATACATTCTGCCTGGCCGGCTTGGCCCAGTGGTTGAGCATCGACCTATGAGCCAGGAAGTCATGGTTCCATTACCAGTCAGGACACATGCCCTGGTTGCAGGTTCAATCCCCTGCAGTGGGGGGTGTGTAAGAGGCAGCCAGTCAATGAGTCTTTCTCATCATTGATGTTTCTATCTCTCTCTCTCCTTATCTCTCTGAAATCAATAAAATTTAAAAAAAAATTAAAATAAATAAATAAATATATTCTGGCAGGTTGGGTTTCCAGGAAGCAGATTCTGAGATGGGTATTGGTAGGCAAGAAGGTTTATTTAGGAAAACTCTTAGAACCAGTCCTTTTGGAAGTGAAGAGAACGGGGCAAGTTGGGCCAAGGGAGCACGTGGACTGTGATACAGGATCAACGAAGGCTTCAGTGACTCCCCTGGGAAGCTCCGAAGCTTAAGTGACTTTTCATAGTTGTCCTCAGTGTGAGCAGAGGGTGCTCGGATGTCAAAAACTACATTTCATTGGCAATACTTGATCCTAGATTTAGAGTTTACAAAACTTATAGTTGAATAAATAGACTCAAATACCCAAGTTATCCCAAACTTACTTAAAAGTCTTCCAATAACTAAATTGCATAGTAGCTTTCAAATTTAAGTTCGGTGAGAGTACATAAAATTAAAAATTCAGTTCCCCAGTTGCACAATTCAGGTACGCAACAGCCACACGCAACAAGTGGCCGCCATGCTGGACAGTCTGGCTGGTACTGTCAAAGTCACTTGCCCTGACTGGTTTGGCTCAGTGGATGGAGCGTCGGCCTGCAGACTAAGGGGTCCCGGGTTCGATTCCAGTCAAGGGCATGTACCTTGGTTGCGGGCACATCTCCGGTGGGGGGGTGTGCAGGAGGCAGCTGATTGATGTTTCTCTCTAATTAATGTTTCTAACTCTCTATCCCTCTCCCTTCCTCTCTGTAAAAAGTCAATAAAAATATTTTAAAAAAATAAATAAATAAAATAAAAAAAAATTTTTTTAAAGTCACTTGCGTGTTCTCCTTGTGCTGAAAAGGATCTGGCTTTGGTTCCTACATGCCTCAGTTTCCTCATCTTCAACGTGGGCCCAATAATGTAGAGCACAGATAATAGATACAGATTGTTACCATCTCGCCAATAGCCACCTTACAAAACCAAGTGTACACAGGTGCCTACTTCTGCTATAAAGCTCTCAGAGTGTCTGGAGCTCAGAAGTGTAAAGGAGAAGAAACTAAAGAGTGGGGCCAGCCTTCAGAAGCTGACCACCACACATTCCAAGCAGTGTCACAGGCTTTGCCCTAACCAAAGATTCCAACCCTAATTCCAAAAGGTCAGGATGTCCCATTTTGCTTTTTTATGGTGCCCACAGTTATAGCAATTAAAGATTCAAACAACTCGTAAATATACAAGATTGTTAGCCATGCATATCTTAGAGACAGTTCAATCAGATGGCTTTCCTCTTTATATGTATACTAGAGGCCCAGCGCACGAAATCGTGCACAGGTACAGTCCCCAGGCCTAGCCTGCAATCAGGGCCATTTTCCCCGGCTGTCGGCAGCTGGCCCCGCCCCCTGCCACCACCCACCCTGGTTCCCCATTCACCATCCAGCAACGGGAGCCTGACAGCCAGGGGAGGGGCCAAGAGGTCGGCTATTCCCGCCCGCTCACCGGCCCTACCCCCGCCACTGGCCACCCTCTGTGTGTGGGGCAACCAGCAGGGTGAGGGCCTTGGCCTGGCACCACCTGCATACCCTGCCACCTAGCCCGGGACCCCGTTTGCCATCAGTGGTCGGAGCCTGCTGGCTGGGGAAAGGGACTGAAAGGTGATCAGTGCACCTCATAGTGACTGGTTGAGTAGTCGTTCTGGTCATTCTGCCATTATGGTTGCTGGGCTTTTATTATATATACTAGGGGCCCGGTGCACAAAAAGTTGTGCACTCGGGAAGTCCCTCAGCCTGGCTTGTGCCCTCTTGCAGTCTGGGACCACTCAGGGGATGTCCACCTGCTGGCGTGCCTGGCCAGCCTGGGTGAGGGGCTGATAGCTGTTTGCAGGCTGGCCAAGCCCCCCAGTGTGGACCCTCACACCATTGGGGTGTGGCAAGCCTGGGTGTGGGGCTGAGTGTCATTTTCAGTCTGCCCACAGCTCCCATTGACCCAACGTCCCAGCAAGACTGGCTGGAATCAGGTTTCTGGGGTTTATTTATCTTCTATAATTGAAATACTGTTGCTTTAAGCTGAGGCCTAGGCTGGTAACAAAGTCTCCTGTTGGCTTCAGCTCCGTGGCTTCTGTAATTGAAACAATGTTGCCTTAGTAGAGGCCCAGCCGGCCTAGGCAAACAGTTTCCTCCATCGCTGGTGCAATGGTGCTGTTTGATCTAGCTCCGTGGTGGTTGGCCTCCATCTTGGCTGGGTTAATTTGCATGCAGCCACTCTGATTGGCTGGTGGGCGTGGCTTGGCTGGTGGTAGATAGTATATTTTTATTGATTTCAGAGAGGAAGGGAGAAAGATAGAAACATCAATGATGAGAGAGAATCATCAATCGACTGCCCCTTCATGCCTCCTACAGGGATTAAACCCACAACCTGGGCATGTGCCCTGACTGGGAATAGAACTGTGACCTCTGGTTCATAGGTGGATGCTCAGCCACTGAGCCACACCAGCTGGGCAAATGGATTTCCTCTTAATACCTACATGAGATCAGCAGTGAATTCAAACCTTTTGAGAAAAGGAAAATGGTAATTGCAGGGCACATATCCCTTCCTGGCCGTGAGCAACCTGGAAGCCAGAAATACAGGAGAAGTTGCCAAAGAAATATCAGTGAACGCGTCTCCTGTGGTAGAAAAGAATAAATGGGGCGCTTCCTCCTTCACCTCCTTGCTGCTTTTCTTCTCCTCCTCTCCTTTTTCCTCTCCGTTCCCTATCCTCTTCCTCCTCCATCTTCTCCTGCACCCCCTCCCTTTCTCATTTCCTTCTGGTCTTTGACTTTCCCTGTCCCTACTTATGCTACTCACCTCCACTGAGAGCTTCCTGCCCCCAGCGGCCAGCATCAGGCTAGTATTTGCAGCAGCTCAAAGCTCAGCGACATCCTAAGTTAAATTTCCTTTTTGGACTATTCTGAGAAACTACCACTGTGTTCCAAGCAACTATTTACTTAGCTGGCAATTGCTTGTATATAGACTCTGGTATGCAGGGCTCTGCCCAAAGTAAAGCTCAATAAATATTAGATTATTAGAAATAAATAAAGATGCTGACATTCTTGGGTATAAGTATATTTCATCACAAAGAAACAAAGCAAACACATTCTGGTTTGTTTAGTGCCCAGATTGAGACCGGATTCTGATTAAAACATTCATCCATCAACTCAGAAGCCACCTTTTATTATAACAGCAAAAATCTTCTTAGTAGCTGGAGGCCATATGTTAAATACACTCCAAGAAATATTTTCATCAGTACATGTCAGCTCTGACATCTAAACCTGTCAAAATAATGAGTTCTAAAACTTAATCCAAATTTAGTTTCATATTTATAAATGGAAGGTTATTTTTCTGCTTCTGGCACATGTAAATAAGCAAATGTCAGATTCAAATTTGACCAACTTTACTGATTAAATTTTCAAATTAGTGAAATGCCTCTGTGTAATTTGTATGAAGTTCTGGTTTGGTGTTTTACTTTTCTTTTGTCTGACTATATATGTAATGCAGATCATTCTTCTGCTTTTGGCACAAGTGCTTTGGTGTGTTTTTATTATCATTCTTGGTTACATAAACAAAAACATTATAACGATATTAGAAGAAAGAAACTTACGCACAATTTCACTACCTCTGCAAATCAAAATGTTTGTGTTTCTTTAACTTTATAACGGAACCTTCCACCTGGATATAGGCACACGTGCTGATGTCATTAACAATGTAATTATGCAAATAAGTCCTCCTCAAAGACTAACATGTATTACCATCCTTTTTGCTTTATAGCTGAGAAAATACGAAAGTAAGCTAGTTAGTGTGGAGGCAGAGCACTAACCTCCACAAATTCCCTGCCTCCCACCCGCCCAGGCGCATGGGGGCCACAGCAAGCGCGTTCTCTAGCTGCCTGCCAACTGTTTCCAGGTGGCGGAGGCAGATACCGAACCAAGGAGAGTCACTCAAGCTTTGGAGCAGGGCCTCCTAGCCATCAGCAGCACAACTACTTTGGAAATTTAAGTGTGGCACAAAGAACTGTCACCAACTGGGAAGCACCAAATTGACTCTGCCAATCAAAGCGATGAGGTCCTACCCTCAGGATGGACCTACAGCGCCTGCCTGCACTCATTACTGTTCTGTCCCTTGGGTCAATCGGTAAGAAGTGGCTTCCTCTGTCGGGGGTGATGCTAACAAAGGGGTGAAGGAAGAGAGAACCGTACACAATCTTACACACACACTACATGCTTAACAAATGTTGGCATGTTGATCAAATATGGAAAAGAACACAGCTAATAAGCTCGATAAATTACCCCAATGTAAAGATATCCCAGTTGCCACAATTCAGACAGAAAAATAGCACATTTTGAGCAAGCCAGAAGTTTCGTGTTTTGCTGGTTTTTATTTATACTTAAAAAAAATAATTTGAAGGAATTGGCATACACAATTGTGGGGATTGGCAAGTGTAAAGTCCATAAGTCAGGCTGTCAGTCTGCAAAATCAGTAGGATGTGATGCTATGGTCTTGAGGCAGAATTCCATTTCTGCTTTTAACTTTTACATATTCCTCCTTAAGCATTCCTTAGGTTTAACTTGCTACTTTTCCTACTTATTAAGATAGATTGAATTTTTAAAAATATATAAATTGAGATGATTGATTTCTCAGCCTTTCTTCTTTCTAAATATATATTTAATGCCATAAATGGCTCCAGAAGCATATTTTAACCACATTACATGTTTTAATATGTCATACTTTCATTATCATTTAGGTACAAATATTTCCTTATTTTCATTGTTAATTTCTTCTTTTAACCATGGGTTATTTAGAAGTATATAGCTTAATCTCCAATCCAGAGATTTAAGGATTCTCTAGTTATCTTTTTATTTTTTGTTTCTAGCTCAGTTTCATTATGGTAGGAGAACATACTTGAGATTACATCAGTCCCTTGAAGTTTATTGAGATTTTTTTACTCAGCATACTGTATCATCAGTTTTGGTACATGTTTCATGCACACTTGAAAAGAATGTGCATGGTAGAGTTGTTGGGTACTGGGCTCTATACATGTCAGTTAGGTCAGTTTATCGATCATTCTGATTACTAGTTCTGTGTGTGTGATTCTTCTATCAGTGACCAAGAAAGATGTGCTAAAAACACCCACTATAATTGCAGATTTCTCCAGTTCTTTTTTTGTTTTTATCAATTTTTACTGGCACTGTAGCCAATAAAAAGCAAATAAGAGAAGAATTTAAGGCATAAACACTGAGAGGCAGAGATATTATTGTTCACTTGAAAAACCCCAGGAACTCAATTTTTCAAAGACTACAAAAACAATAAGAAAGGTCAGTAATATTGTGGAGCTCAAAACTATAAGATAGTCGATAGGTTAGAAGCTAGAAGGTTATAATATGGAAACATTCTATTTATATTAATAAGAACTACCAAAAAAAGATAATTTTCTGATGACTAAATTCAACAATAAAAACACAAGATATATATTAAAATAATCTTTAAAACATTTCAGAGGACACATTAGAACACATAAATAAGAAAGCATACCATATTTTTGAACAAGCTGCTTCAATGTGATTATACACTTATAGCAAGAGTTTGCTGATCTTTCTAATTTAATTTTTAAATTGAACATAATCTCAATAAAGCTAAAAATGGGGAGCGGGGAGCTAAACAATGAATTCTAAAGTTCATATTAGAAAATAAGCAAAAAAGATATGCAAAGGAAACTCTGATAAGGAAATCAAAATAGGTAGATTGGCAGATATAAAGATATCCTCCAAAATTCAGTTATTAAAACAACATAGTACTGGCACATGAATATATGAACCAGTAGAATAGAAAAATCAAGTCCATAAAAATAAACAAATACCAAATCAATGGTGAAAACTGAACTATGAATAATGGTGGGGCAGTTAGGTAACTATCTGGGAAATAATAATGTTAGATTCATATATCATTCTGTGTTCCATGATATATTCCAATGCATCAAATCTTTAAATATAAAATATAAATAAATATAGTAAATGAATAAATGAGATAATTTTTCATAACCACAGTGTGGAGGGCTTTTAAACTATGACCCCAAATCCAGAAACCATGTAAAAAATATCAATAAATTCAACAATATTTAAAAAAAGAAAGTTTAACCTCTGCCTGACAAAAATAAACCCCACCATTAAAAAACAATGACAAACTGGGAAACATAATTACAACTCATTATAGACCCAGAAAAATCTTCCTAGTAATACAAAGTTGTTGAGATTGATTTTTTTTAAATGGTCAATAACCCATTAGAAAAATGGAAAATATCATAAACAGACAATTCAAAGAATATGTAAATTATTCTTAAATCTATTTCTAAATGCTCAATTTCACACATAGAAAAAAACATGCAAATTAAAACTTCCCAAGATATAATTTTTCACCATAAAATTGGCAAAAATCCAAAATTTGATCACACGTTCTGTTGCCAAGGCTATGGGAAACAGGCACTGCTGCACATTGCTGGTGGGAGTATACATTTTTACAACCCAGATGGAGGAAATTTAGCAATAGCTATCAAAATTCCAAAAGTATGTGCTCTTAGAGTCAGCAGCTCCACCCTGGGGAGGTTACCCTACAGATAGATGTGCATATCTACAAAATGGCCTCGAGCAAGTTTATTTATTGCAGCACTACAGTCAGCAGTGAAAGATCGGAGAGAACCTGGATATTTATCAGTGGGGGACTAGTTAAATAAATTTAATGAAGTTTTCTGCAACTGTAAAAAGAAATAAGAAAGCTCTTTATACATTGATATGGAAAATTCTCTAAAACATCTTCAGTTAAAAGAACATGGTACTGAATGATGTATACAGCATATGAAAACTTACATTACAAAGAGGGGAAACTATGTATTTGTATTATTATTTATATTCATTTTTGAAACCTCTAGAAGGGTGAATGGAGACTAAAAGTGGTAGGGCCTGGGAACTGGGCACGTGACCGATGTGGGAAGGAGATTTTTCACTGGCAGCTTTTCATAATTTTTGATGTTTTTACTATAGGGGTGTGTTTTTGTTCAATTTTTTAAAAATAATTTAAAGCAAAGAATTATCCTAACCATATTGTCAGATACATTTAATTCTATACAGAGCTTAGTCTCTCTGTGCCATTACTAGGTACATCAGTTAGGATGTTTTTAACTGCAAGTGCTAGAAGTCTTAAACAATGAGACAATTTTTTATCTCAAATAACATAATATCTAAGGTTGGACTGTCCCTGGGCTAGTAGTGTTTCTGCAATTCCAGGCATCACATAGAAACCTGACCACAAGAAGCCAAAATGGACAATGGCATGACTTCCTGCATGTCGCCCGGAAGTCCCCAGTCGACTTCCCCTCAGGTCCAGTTGACCAGTGATGTATAATATGCCCACACCCAAGCTTTAGGAGGACACTGGGACATAAGAGTACTAACCTTCTCTGAGCACTTCATATGCACCAGGTACTATCATAAGCACTTTTCCTGCATTAATTAATTTCCTCTTCAAAGCCACATGTTAGAAAGGTAGCATTATTATACCTGTTTTCCAGATGAAAAATCTTAAGCACAGAGAAGTCCAAGGAGGTCACAGTAAGTGGTAGAGTTGAGATTCACACTGGGCAATCTGAGTTGGCAATCTGGCCCCAAAGTCTCTTTTCCCTGAGAATAAACAAGCCTTGCTATTGAAGAGGCTGCCTCTGCCAGCAGGAAAGAAGGGAGAAGAATGGCTATGAAATATACAATAAGCAGAAACAAATTGCTCAAATTGCAGCCCTTGACTGGCACACACCCAGCCGTCAGTGATAGGCACTGGCCATTTTGTGAACACCTCCCACATTCTCTCTGGACCGTGTCTCCAATTAATAGGCAGGAGGAACCTCTGGGCAATGCCTGGGGTTGCTCTAGAAGCTATAGTAGCAGCAGCTCCACCTACAGAAATCTCCAAACCAATAGTGCCCATGCCTACCAGGGACCTTGAAATGAACTCTGGGGAATGGACCAGCTTTCTCCCAAGAGCAGGTTGGCAACAGGAGTCTGGGGACCCCCATGGGAGACTCTGGGTGCTCTGGGTGCTGCCACACACACACACACACACACACACACACACACACACACACACACACACAGCTCACCCGCAGCCCCGTGCTTCTTTCTACTCAGGCAGAGTGCTAGACTGCCCATCAGCACTTCACTGGCATCAGCAGAGATGTGTCCTGGGAATCAAAGGGAATTTCTGGTTTGTGAGAAAAGCAGCCCTGCTTGAACGTCACAGACATTCCCTAGCCAGCCTGCTCTGCTGTTGATAAGATCGCCACAGGACACTTTCCTACTGCTCTCCGGGCCTCCCTTGCCACTTGAGAACCCCCTGACGCTAAATGCATCATCTAAAACATTCAAGCTCCCATCCGCCAGGACTTTACAGTAGCTAACTCTGCCCTCGTGTGCTAAAAATACCAATTCTTCCCTGTCATTTATCCAGCAGTGTTGTGTGTGTGTGCGTGTGTGTGTTTTCCAGATATTTGTCTTTTCATAGTCAGAAATGCAGTGAGTCACTTTCCTCACCTCCCAGGCACATCGCCCAAGGAAGGAGGTGGATGTATTCTTAGTGGAGAGCACTTTGCTCTGCCTTATGTAAACCACCGGAGCTGGATGTCTCCAGACACAGATAAAGAGGAGCCTGGAGTGAGTGGAGGAGGCGAGAGAATGAAGCCCCTGAACAACCAGGCCTCTTTTCACAGAGCCAGCTGCTGCCTGCTGCTCGGAAACACAGCCCTGGCCTGTGGGGTGTCGGCCTTCCCTCAGCGCGGAGTAAGCAGAGGAGGGATTCCTCTCCAGGCTTCTCCCCCAGAGATGCCAGAACAGTTCACACAGTGGCAGTGTCTTCCCATCAGCCTGAGAGAGAGAGGGGTCCTGACTATGCCAAGGAGGGACAATGGAATCTGGCCAGCAGGGCACCCAAGATTTGTAGAATTTATAAGAATTGTAAGAATAAGGTGGGTTGTGTCTTGCTGGCCATCATGACTAACTATCCTCCTCAGGGTGTAGAGAGGCCACAGTCATATTCATATATGCCATGAGCCATCATGTAATGGATTTAAGTTTATAGAGCTAAGAAGCCACAGTCACTTATTTCTTCAAGGCTGTGCAGCCTGGTTGAGCCACCGCCTTTGCACGCTAAGTGCACAAAAGCCAAGACCTGAGAGACATGTCCACATTCTGGAAAGCCCCTGTCAGGCTTTATAACAGTTGCTTTCAGAATTCTTCGGCTCTGGTGTGGCTCCTGAGCTTAGCCAAGTCGAGTCACCTCTCTGGGCCTCCATGGTCTCAAGTTGAGGCGGGAGGCAGGCCCTGGTCTCCATGAGCCTGTCCAGTTCAGAAGTCCTGAGCTTCGGAAAAGGTCTTTGCTTCCCTTTGCAGGATGGAAGTGCCTTGTGTTCACCCCTGCATCTGCTTCGGGTTCCTTCACTTTCTCTGTTCAGCCCTGGCCCATCTGGTGGAAAAGTTAGGCAGGGCTCCCTGACAAAGGCTGCAATAGCTTCTTACTCTTGAGCAGCCAAGAGAATCAATGAAGTGTTTCTAGTGTGTGGTAGGCCAAATAATGCTCCCTCCCAAGATGTCCACGCCCTAATCCCTGGAACCTGTGAATATGTTATATTGGTTACAAAAGGGACTTGAAGGTGAAATTAAGATAGATTATCCTGGATTATCCAGGTTGGTCTAATCTAATCATGTGAACCCCTAAAAGCAGAAAACTTACTCTGGCTAGAGGTAGGTAAGATGCTGTAAAAAGGAACACTTGGAGATTTAAAGCATGAGAGGGGATCACATAGAAAGCATGAGATGGAAAATGGGCAGCCTTTAAGAGCACAACACCAGTCCCTAGCTGACTGCCACCAAGGAAACAGGAATCTCAGTCCAACAGCCACAAGGAATTATTAGTAAGCCAACAACCTGAATGGGCTTGGAAACAGATTTATTCCCAGAGCTTCCGGAAGGAAACACACACAACCCTGCCCATACCTGCAAGAATCGAAGCAGAGGCTCACTGAGTCATCCTGTACCCAGATATCTGACCTAGAAAACTGTGAGACAATAAATGGGTGCTGTTCTAAACCACTAAATCTGTGGTAATTTGTTGTAGCAGCAATAGAGAACTAATACATAGGATGTGCCTAACAATTACATTACTTTAACATGACCAGCTTGTCCCTGCAGAAAACCTCCTTCCACATCTGGAAGAAAGACGGCAAAGCCTGTCCCAGGCCACTGGGCTCTGTCTTGCTTCCAGGAACTGACATATTTAAAAGCGTGAAAGAAGGAGTAAAGAATGCATGGACGGAGAGAAGGAGGGAGGGAAGAAAGGAGGAAAAGAGCTGGCTCTGCTGTTGTTATTACTATAACTCCCACAGGCATCCAAGTCCCAGCAATGCCCTCTTCATAATTAAGAAATGTGAAGTTGGCTGCAGTGATCATATGGAAGAGGAGGGGCCAGGAGTGACCTGGGGCTGCTCTGGAACCCAGTAACTTAAATATCTGCAGGGAACATCTTGC
>PVJC01012606.1:0-39411 GCA_004026665.1 Murina feae | reverse complement strand
CCAGGTCCCTTCCGGGGATCAGGGAGCAGGAAAAGGCTGGCCTGACCACAAGGCGGGGTTTTCCCTGCTTTCTGGTGGCTGGAGGAAGATGGGCAGTAGGCAAGCTTGGGAGGCAGGCTGCACCCAGCCCTGGTCACAGCTCAAAAAAGAGAACAACATGCAGGGGAGGGCAAGAGTCTGAGAGATCATCATAGAGGGGATGCCTGCTCCAAGCCTCCACGGTGTGCCTGGGGGCAGGTCCCCAGCAGGTAGACACACACAGGAGGACTGCTCCGAGCCTCAGATGTGGCTGGGGGCAGGTCCCCAGTGACGATACACACACACACACACACACACACACAGAAGGCTCCTGGCAGACTGGGGCCATCACAGGACATCCACTGAGGGGTCCCAGACTGTGAGAGGGCACAGGCCGGGCTGAGGGACTCTCTGCATCCCGAGTGCACAAATTTTTGTGCACCGGGCCCCTAGTAATTTATAATCAGACAACAATTCTAAACTTAGTTTCCTAAATGATTTCAACAGATGCCAGATAATTATATGATAAACAGCCTTACTCTCGATGATTGTAGCCACAGATGAGAGTTTCTTAATACCTAGATTTTTGTTTGTGTTTCATGAAACATTCCTTGGTCATTTGAATGATAATTTTTATGCACATATTTGATAATTGTGCTACTCATTTGGCACTACCACTTAAATTTCTTTAATTCCTAGTGTTTACCTGAGGACTCCTCGAGTCAGTCCTCGCCTGTTATTTGGAAATTTTAGGGTGACCTACAGAAAGTCCCTCATATAGGGTCCAGGTTGGAGGGTCCCTAGAAGTAAAGCAAACTAAAGAAAGTGTTGCCTAATGTAGTTTAAGAAATGTCCTGAATGCCAGAGAAAAGATGGGAGAAGTGAAAAAGCAATAGCATCTCCAAATGCAGAGATTTAGGCAGGGACTCATCTGGATAATGATCACTGAATAAGTTAATGAACGGAGTGAGAGGCAGGTAAGTTCAGTGGGCAGTGAGGTTGAGTAGTTCCTGAGGAAGTGAGTCTGGGAGATGGGGAGGAAAGCTCGGTGATACACTAAAGCATTTGGAGGCATTTGAAGCCTGTGCAGGCTGTGTAATGAAAGGACGGGGCCGTTACAACCACTAACATATTGCCTGGTTTCCCATCCCGCCCCTAATTAATAGATATTCCTTTACTAGGGAAGACATGTGTTGTTTTATTTCTTCTTAATTTTTATTGACTTTATTGGGGTGATGTTGATTAATAAAATTATATAGCTTTCTGTTGTACAGTTCTGTTAAACATCACCTGTATACTACAATGTGTGTTCACCACCCAAAGTCTCCTTCCATCATCATTTATCCCCCTTTTCCCTTCTGAATTAGAAAGAACTCTCTGATTGCAAGAGATAGAAACTGTATTCAAATGATTTTAAGTAAAAAAAAAAAAAAGTCAGTGATATATATCGATTTGATTCCTATAACCAAAATAATAAAAAAGGCAAAGATAGATCTTTTCTTTGGCATGACCTATAACCAGAATCCACGTCATCAGGACTGTCTTCTCGTGTTGGCTTAATTTTCTTTTATTGAACATACTAGTAGTTTCTTGACACCCTTGTGTACACAGCTATGGTACCTCTGGACTCACATATGTAACTCCTTATGACCAAAAGGGAAGAGATTGGGTCCAGTACCTTTTGAAAACAGACCTGAGGAAGATTTTGTTCGATCTGTCTTCGATCATGTGCACACATCTTGGACAATCATAGGGGCCAGGGAAGTTAGGTCCTATGATGGCCCAGTGGCAGCCTAGGATGAGTTTTGCACCCACCTCTGTGTTCAGAGAGAGGAGGTGTCTTACCAGAAAATGTAGGTATAGCAGAAACATGGCTCCTGGGGAGAGTCAGTCATCTATTCCAGTTTATGTCTACTAAACTTTCTCTTTACTGTTAGTCTCAGTAGGTTTAAAATACCACATTTTGATTGTATAATACTTAGACTAAAGTACATTCACACATTTCTGTTTTGGTGGGAATAAGGTAAATGGATTATGAAGGTATACTGTATGCATGAACTGGGGGACAGAGGGAAAAGAACCTAGAATAGAAAGACTTGGTATTTATAAGATAGACTGCAGACTTTAAAACCATTTTTGTTTGTTTGTTTATTAACCTAGAGTTCAATTAGGGGAAAGGAATTAGGAAGTGTTTTTGTTGTGTACAGTTTTGAACAACACAGTTTTGCTTTACATAATTCATTAATTTTGTAACTTTGTTTTATTGCAAATATTTTTTCTAGCGATTCCTTCATTTAGTTAACATGACTTAAACTGAGTGAATTTTAGTTGTCTGAAAGCATATTGTGATGATAATGAGAACATTGAATTTTTTTAATATAGTCCTTTTACTGCTTCTAGTTTTTACATGAACTGGCAAGAATTCAGCAAAAATTCAACCAAATTGTTTTGTATGCAGTCTCCCTCTGCTTCCCCTTTGTAGCAGTCAGAACAGGATTATAGTTTCCAGATGAAATTCTGAATGTCACATAGTGATGACATATATTTTCCTGGTTGGCTCAGCATAAGATGCAGTTTTGCATGCCATGTCACGCTGACGCAGAATCCAAAAGCCATTATTTCCCGAAGGCCTTTCAGGAGTGATAGTATCAAATGAGTTTGTATTTTGATGAAATATCTCAGACATTATTGCAGTTTCTATGGCAAGTTGTTTAAAGCTTTATATGTTATCTAAACTCCAGAAATTTAAAAATAGTATTACTATGTAAAGGTCATTTTTCTCTTCAAGCTATTTGAATTTATATTGCCAAATAAAGTTGCCAAAAATAATGATTAGTATAAAATATAGATCAAGAATTAGGAAGATATGTTAGAAAAACCAGTAGACTGGGGACTAAAAAATGTAGATTTTGACCTTGGCCCAGGGTGTCAAGCTAATCCCAGAAAGCCACATTATCTTTATTTATAAAATATTAAATATACCCAATAATATCTCATAGATTTAAGTCTTTTTATAAGACTTAAGTAGAAGACTTAACTAAAGTAAGATATATGAAAGTTCTTTAAAATAGTAAAACACAATTCAAGCCCTAGCTGGTTTCGCTTAGAGGTTAGAGAATCCAGCTGCGGACTGAAGGGTCCTAGGTTTGATTCTGTTCAAGGGCATATGCCCGGGTTGTGGGCTTGATTCCCGGTTGGGGATGTGCAGGAGGCAGCCGATCAATGATTTTCTCTCATTATTGATGTTTCTATCTCTCTCCTCCTCTCCCTTCCTCTCTGAAATAAATAAAAATATCTTTAAAAAATAAAAATAAAAGGTAAAGAAGCTAAAAAACAAAACAAAACAAAACACGACAATTCAAATAGAAAGTACAGATCATGTTTTTAATATGTTTCTATTTTAAAAGGAAAACCATAGGCTTTAAATAAGGCTGAGTTTACTTCATCTGTTGGCTTCTGATGTGGAAGTAAATTTTACTTTTTCTTTTCTCTGTTTGATCTTAATGGTCTTAAAGTTGCCTTAAGACTTAGTATTTCCATTCATGCTGACATAACATTTATTTCACTCTGATGATCTTTGTATTTTCCATTTGCCTTAACTCACTTGCTTTGTTATACTAGTCCTTTTCTCCCTCCCTCCCTCCCTCCCTCTCCCCCCCCTCTAAATTATCTCATGTCCAATTGCCTAGACATCTCAGGTATGTTCCAGGCTGCTCAAGTCTAACATGCGTGAAATGTGTACAACTACGTATCTCTCCCCAAGACACCACTGACCACGTTACTTAAGGCTGAACCCAAGGATTTATCCCAAGTGTCTCTTTTACTGTCCATTCTGCTTCTAAGTTGCATCTTGAATCTTTTTATTTTAGTCTGTCTGTATGCAGCATCCCTAGTCTGAGCCACATAATTTCTTGTACAGAGTAATGTAAGGCTATTCTAACTAGTCTCACTGGTGTCAATTCCAAATTGTCTCATCATGTGATCTCAGTTATCCTAATTCACTTTCCAGATGACAGCAAATCATGTTATTGAAAATCTGACTTGGATCATTTTATTCCCTGCTTTATACACTTTAGTGACTTTTTATTGCAGTTAATATAAAGTCCAAAACTCTCTTACATGGTGGTCTGCATAGTTTGACCTGATCAAGTCTTTGCAGGGTTCTTTCAGCCCATCTTTGGTCATTGTTTCTTACACTCACCCTCTGTATTTCTTCAAACACTCTGCTTTTTCTTGCCGGGGATCTTTTACGTATGCTCTTTCTCTTGTTTCCTTTGCTCTTTTCATAGTTATGCATTTTTCAGATTCCAAGTGTTAGTTTAGATGCTACCCTTTCAGTAAAGAAACCTTCCCTATTCAGCCTTTTTAACGCAGGTCTGTGCCACTTCCCCAAGATTCCTACCTTAACACTCTTGCTCCTTCCTCATAACACTTAGAGTTTCCCAGTCTTTTTTTTAATGTCTTTTCATCTGGAATGTATATCAAGGACCATATCTGACTTATTTTCTTCTGTACTCCTAGAAATCTAACAACTGTTTCTGGCATTGATCCAATATGTAGTAATTATTGTATGAATGAATGAAACCTTTTTCTTTCATTATTTTTATTTAAGAGCTTAACAGTCTTATTCCTTTACTTTTTCTGTCCCGTCTGATAATTTATTTAAGTTGATGTCCTATAACTTTTCATATCTGTTACCAGATTTCCTAGGGATATGTATCAAATATTTAGGAGAAGTTAGCAGTTTTTGGTACATTTTAAATTGGTGTACATAATCTTTTAGGGTATTTTTGCTACATCAGAAATTTTGGTGGATAATTATAAAACACAACAATACCTGACTTGTAGCAGGTGTTATGGAGATTTTGGTTAAATAAAATATGGATCAAGATTGGAAGTTTTATGAAGTATAAATATCCTGCCTGTAAAATATATAAAACTACAGAAAAAAATTGTCCCTTTAGAAAAAACCAACTTCTCATCCTGTTATCTTTTAGAAAATATTATGGGTTGAAAATTAGTTTACCCAGAATAGTGTGCTTTTATACATCTAATAGATAATGCTATTTAATCAGAGTTTTTAACAGGTTATGTTTGTCATAGCTTTTTGGGGAGCACTTTGAGGTTACAGACAGATTTCAGATCCTTTAATTTTTTATTATATTACTAGGGGCCTGAGGCACAAAAATTTGTGCACTTGGGAGGTCCCTCAGCTTGGCCTGTGCCCTCTTGCAGTCTGAGACCCCTCTGGAGATATCCACCTGCTGGCATGCCTGGCCAGCCTAGGTGAGGGGCTGATGGCTGTTTGCAGGCTGGCCAAGCCCCCCAGTGTGGACCCTCACCCCATTGGGGTGTGGTCAGCCTGGGTGATGGGCTGAGGGCCGTTTTCAGGCTGCCCACAGCCCCTTCAGGTTTTGGGTCCCTACTGGGGTGCCTGGGCAGCCTGGGTGCAGGGCTGAGGGCTGTTTTCAGGCTTCCCACAGTCCTTTCAGGGTTTGAGTCCTTACAGGGGTACCTGGCCAGCCTGGGTGAGGGGCTGGTGGCTGTTTGGAGGCTGGGCAAGCTCTGCAGTGTGGACCCTCATCCCATTGGGGTGTGGCCAGCCTAGGTGATGGGCTGAGGGCTGTTTTCAGGCTTTCAAGCTACCCACAGTTCCCATTGACCCAATGTCCCATCAAGGCTGGCTGGAAGCAGGTTTCTGGGGTTTCTTTATCTTGTATAATTGATACACTGTTCCTTTAAGCCGAGGTCTAAGCAGGTAACGAAGCCTCCTGTTGACTTCAGCTCCGTGGCTTCTATAATTGAAAGAATGTTGCCTTAGTAGACGTGCCCAGCCGGCCTAGGCAGGCAGTTTCCTCCATCGCTGGTGCAACAGAAGCCTGCTGTTTGCTTCAGCTCCATGGCTTCTATAATTGAAACAATGTTGCAACTATGTTGCCTGAGCTGGGAGAAGTCCAGTCGGCCTAGGCAGACAGTTTACTCCTTGTACAACGGAAGCCTGCTGTTTACTCCAGCTCTGTGACTGCCGGCCTCCATCTTGGCTGGGTTAATTTGCATACAGCCACTCTTGATTCGCTGGTGGGTGTGGCTTAGGTGTCCCGTAGAAACGGTCAATTTTAATACTATTTTATTAGATTAGATATATTAGAGGAGAGAGCATGTATGATAACCATGTGGCTCTTTTGGTTTTGTAATTGCTTATAATACTGCTTCACAGAACTGTAATGGTGTCCAAATTGCTTGGCAATATTAGCATTTCTTAGATGGATTTATTTTTAAGTTATAATAATTGTATTTATATAATACCGATATTCTGTATGAGTAGATTTTGAAAATTTGATTATGAACAACTTTTGTATAAACCTTTGGTATTCATTGTTTCAAATAATTTAGAACATTTTTTGTAGTATTTACTTTTCAGAGCAATTTTAGATTTACAACATGCCCCCTGCCTCCACACATGCATAGACTCTCCAGTTACCAACATCCCCCACCAAAGTAGTACATTGTTATAATTGATGGACTGATATTGACACATTCTAGTCACCTATGTCTGTAGCTTACATTAGGGTTCACTGGTGCTGTGCATTCTAGGGATCTGGACAGATTTATAATGACAGATGCCCACCATTGTCATCTCGTTCAGAGTAGTTTCACGTACCTAAATCCTCTGTACTTCCTAACTCCTAAGCCATGCATTTTTTTATTGTCCCATAGTTGTACCTTTTCCCACAGTGTCTTGGAATTATGTGGTGTGTAGCCTTTTCAGGCTGGCTGCTTTCATTTAGTGATATGCATTTAAATATCCTCCATGAGTTTTCACAGCTTGATAGCTCACTTTTTTTTATATGTGGTGAGTAATGTTCCGTTTTCTGGTTATAAAGAGTTTATCAATTCACCGGCTGTAGAACATCCTAGCAGCCCAAATTTTGTCAATTATTAGTAAAGGTGCTATAAACATCCATGTGTCAGTTTTGGTGTAATCGGTCTACCTTTAAGTTATTTTAATTGGCAGAATTCTACAATAAGTTTAGGTAACCATTTTCTTTTCATAATAACTAGTGTACAAAAGAAAAGCAATGAAGTCCAAGTGAGTCATAAATAAATTAATATGTGTTTTATTTTTAAAGTTTATAACATTTAATTCATTGTTATAAAACACTTAATTTCGAAATATCAGGAGTAAAGAATTAAGTACACCCTTACCCTTACCCCTCATAAATTCTGTTTTACCCTTCTCAGAGTTAACCACTGTAAAAACTTTCCTATTTACTCTTCTGTAACTTTTTCTGTTTGTTTTTTTTAGACAATACAAACTCAAACTCACAGTTTTAAAAACATATTTGGATTATGCTACACATATATATTTTTTCACTTCATAAGATAACATAATGTGTTTTCTGTCATACCTTCAGTTATTCCTCATAGAAAATAATTGAATGATAATCTTTATTTCAGGTTTCCCAAAGTTAATTTAACGATTACATTTTCATGAGGAGATAAGTTGCTTAGCAACTTCCACTTTTTTCTCTTCCCCTTTTTCCCCTCTTTCCATTTTTAGATGATGCTGCTGGTACTGAACATCCTTTATAAATTGTTGGTATGCATGCATTCGTATCTATTTTAATAACTTGTAGCATAGATTCTTAAAAATGGGATTGATTACTTTGTAAGAAATGCATTTTTAAATTCTGATATGTACAGATTAGCCCTTTGTTGAGATTATTTATATTTCCTGTATATGAAACCTTCTTGGAAGAGGCTTCAATAATGACAAATTTTGTAAACATACAGATTCACTCGTTACCATGTTTGCCAACATGACAGTTGAAAAGAATGTCTGATAATTGTCCTAATTTTTATTTCTTTGTTATCAAGTTTGAGCATCTCTTAATAAGTTTATTGGCCAAGTTATACTTTCTTTGAATTATCTGTTCATATATTTTATTTTTTTATAGTTTATCCATTTGCCACCTTGATATCCTCATTTCTATATCTAATGGAAATCTCAACTTGACAGGATTTAAGTTTATTTTTTTTTCTTGGTTTTCCTCCTACCGTTTCATTCTTCCTGTTGCTTACACCTAAAACCTTGGAGTCATCTTGGCTTGTTTTTTTTTTCTTTTATTATGCATCTTGTCCATCAATAAATCCTCTGATAATAAATATCATGCTATTTATTATAATACTAGCTGTATCCGGCCATGTGTTGCTGTGGCTTAGTCTGGTTAAATGGAAAAGAAAGAAAAGAGAAAGCTCACATTTCTAATATGTTCAGTTGCACAATGCTTCTGGGTATACAATGTGCCCAGCTGGTCTGGCCTCGCACACATGCGCCTCTGCAGCCTGGGTCCCCCAGCGCTGGCCTGCACCCCCGCTCCCCACCAGTGGCCCGTGCCCTGCATCCCAAGTCTGAAGCGGCCTGCCCGCTCCTGACTCCCACCTGCAGGGGCCCTCTCTGAGCTGCCCAAAAGCCAGAGGAAAAAGGAGCCGAGGTAGCTCCCCCGCCCTCGCCCACCACACTCCCCGCGAGCCCTCGGCTGCCGGTGTGGGGGGACCACAGCGACCGCCTGTGGCGCCCTGAGCCCCAGCCCAGCCCCGGCCCAAGGCCCAGCCCCGGCCCGAACCCCAGCCGCATGCTTGTTGATATTTTGCAACATGATAATTGGCACGCAGATTGAATTCCATCCCTGGCAGATCAAGTGAATTCCAAAATTCTGTTGGATAATTAACCGCTTCATCTGCTTCCACAACAGTGTCGACGGACTGGTATGTGACTGCCTGGCTTTGAATGTTAGACTGAATAATATTGTTTAAGTTCATAGCATGTGTTGCTTTTACGTCCAACAGATGGCGCTGTTTTTCCAAAAAAGCATGCTTTTACCTGTCACAGGTGTGACATCTATATAATGCAGGTATATAACATCGCGCATATTTGAATATAATGTTGTGTCAAAATTTCAAAGCAATCGGTGAAGAACTTTCAGAGATTTGAGATTTTGAACAAATGAACAGTTACATTTTTATTTATATAGATTAGAGGCCCAGTGCATGAAATTCGTGCACAGGTAAGGTCCCTAGGACTGGCCGGTGATCGTGGCCAATCTGTGGGGTGACCAGAGGGGTGATCAGGGTCCTCCACTCGCACTCACCTTGGCCAGGCTGGTGCTGCCTGCTTGCCAGCCCCACCCTCTGGCCCCTCCCATCACTGCTGCTACTTGTTGCCTCCCTCTACAGGGCAACTGGCAGAACATTAGGGGGGCCCCCACTGGCACTCGCCTTGGCGGGCCTGGAGCCTGCGAGCTGGGAGCAGCTCTTGCATTGAGTATCTGCCTCCTGGTGGTCAGTGTGTGTCATAGTGACTGGTCATTCCACCAGTCATTCCACCATTTGGTCAATTTACATATAAGCTTTTATTACATAAGATTAGCTATATTGCTGAAATAAATATAGAATTTCATCACTTCTTCCTACTTCTATTGCTGCTATCATCTCTCACAAGTTGTTTTCCTGTCTTAATGTTTGATCCATATAGTCTGTTTTCTGTATAGCAGCCAGAGAAATTCTTTCAAAATACGACTTAGAATCCACTATCATATTCTAGCTCCCTCAGTGTAAAACCCAACCTCCTTCCCAGGGCTTTTGTAAGGGTCTATGTGATTGATCCCTATTGATAGCTCCAGCCTTGTCTCCTACTCCTCTCAATGACTCTTCCTTAGCCACCCTTGCATCTTCTTTCCTGTTTCTTGATCATCCTAAGCACCACCAAACAATGCAGTTCCTGTCTGCCAAGAACACTCTGCTCATGGATCTCTCCCAAAGTCTTCTTTTAATCAAACATTTTTAAAATTTATGATATGCATAATGTGGTAGATATAGACTATGGAATTACAAGTATGAGAAAAAAAAGGTCTGTGCTCCTTGCTTTAAGTTATTATAAATTTAAGTATAAATGCAAATAGATACCAGACTGGAAGGAGAGAGAAAGGATGAGTCTATATAGCAACTGTCATTCTCCTGGTGGTGGTATGGTATTCCTTACCTTGGAGAACATTCTAGCATCATCAAACTTAATTTAGTAAAAGTCTTGTAAAGCATGATCTGATTGGTTTATTTTATGCTACTTAAAATTATACATATAAATGTACATTTATTTTATGATACTTAAAATTAAACATAAATTACATTTGCATTTATATAAAATGATTAAGTATATATGAATCTTCTAGATATGTTAGAAATTATTAAATGATTAAGTAATTTCTGAAATTTTACATTATAAAAAACTATTGAAAATCTCTAATGTATTTTACATGAACAAAGTTTTTAAAAACACGGAGAACGGAATATCACATTTCATTTTCTTAATATGTAAATATGCCTTTTATGCAAGCACATGCTTCTTTTGATTACCATCAAAGTCAATTTTTAGAATTGAGAGGTTCTATAGGTAAGCTATTGTTATCAAGAATATTCACATATGGGAAGACCCATTTCCTCTTAATTTTGTGTGAGTCCGGTACCATGTAGTTGAATTTTTTTTTCAAGTAAAGTTTTTATTGAGAAATGGACAGGTTTTTTGTTTACAATTTAACTTTTACAAAGTGAGTACATCCAGGTATTCAATAAACAAAACCCCTGTTGCTCCACAAACCTACCTTCCAGTCTTCAATCCCCAACAAAAGTAACCAACACCCTCCTGACTTTTAACAGTTTCATTTTGCTTAATTTTGAATAGTTGCAAGTGTAAGTAATTCTATAAGATAAAACGATCTATGCTATATTATAATCCCATGTAGTTTTAATTTTAAGCAAGGAAAGAAATAAAGTTGAAGATATTTTCTGTATATTTTTTAATTACCAGGTACTTTTCTGTTAAATAACTAGCTGTTCTTATCCTTAGAATCCAGACCATTGTCAGTTCCTGTGAAGGCCATGCTGAGTGTAACTGAAGGCTGTAGAAGTCCTGAAGAAAGGATGAAAGAATTTATTGGAGCACTATGGAATGCTGTAAAGAGGCTCACACTGCAGGTAAAATAAAATTTAGAAATATTGTGTTAACTAACATGGCCTTTTAATTTTCAGCACCTTTTTTTTGGTAAATATTTTTTCACTGGTAACACTTATGGGAACCATTTTATTTCCCTAATTTAAAATAAAGACTGTTGGTACACTTTGCATGTTATTAACAAAATGGTATGAAACACATTACATGAAATTTCTGATAAAGTTCTAAAAATACATAAATTTTGAGATGTTTCTTGAATTAAAAAAAATTCATTTTATTTTTTATTTCTTTTAAGCTATAAAAATAGAAAACTTTTAAGATATATCTTGAATTAAAAAATTCACGCTACATTTTTATTTCTCTTAAGCATTATTTGAAAGAATTTAAATGCCCAATGTACAGATCACATTCTTATCTCAGTACTAAGATAAAAACTTAGTTGGAATTAAATTAAAATAAAAGGGTTATCTAAATATTTTCCCTACCTAGTCACAAATTAAATATTAAGATGATAAATATAACTATTTACTTATTTGATAAGATATATCATGTTTTATGTGATGAAAATTCATAATTAAATGCTTATTGATTCTCACAGAAATTAGGTAAAAATAACAGTTACACATTTTTAAGGATTTGTATAGATTTTTTCTCTTTGAATAAAATATGAAAGATTGATATCAAAGTCATCTTTATATGATTTTATGTGTGGCAGACAGTAATACCGAAGTAATGGGGCTTTCCACTTATGTTTAAGATGTAGAAAATTGTGAAATAAGTTGCTCTCACATAAAGAACAAATGCAAGGTTGATGATCTACAAATTATACCAGGATGCTTCACCCACAGAAATGGCAAGATAATGCATATGTGCTGTTTTTACCTACTACACTTGCAGTAATTTGTTATGCAGTATAGAAAAATAATACAGATAGACATATGATTAATTATAATACATTCTGATTACTATAATGAAAACTTACCTATTCAAACACTTTTTAGAAACACATCTAACTATTGCAGTTGCTTAGTATATTGGCAATTCTTTACAGTCTCTCTTTTCTGAGCATGTTGCTTGAAAGAAAAATAAGAGAAGAGTGGAGGAAAAAAGTATGTTTTCTCATTCTTTTGTGGTTGTTTTAACTTTTACCTTGCAGGAAATATGACTTTCTCACAGACATCAGCTATGTCTCACCAATCTCAGCCAGTAGGAGGCCTTTCACAATTAATATACTACTACTAGCTCCTTGTGTTGATTCCTCAGTTCTCCTTTTGTTTCCATGCACTGGTGGCATCAGATAGGGTGGCTGAGACAGCAGGAAGGCAGGAAACATTGAGTGCCTTTATGCTATACATGATTGTAGAAGCAGAAGATACACAGTACTCTTAAGATGTTGCTAAACATTTATATTCACTGTTAATCTCTTTATAACAGAACACTATCTCCTTATATATAATCTCTTTCATCATTTATCACTTAGTACTTGTATAAACACTTATCCCTGTTCATGTTAGAGCTTATCTAGACCATTTGTCGTTTCATTTCTGATTACTATTTATATTAATTCACTTAAATACATGTAGTTTTTATTATGATAAAATATTTAATCTCAAGGGGACTCATTATTGATGGGAATGAGAATAGCATATGGGCAATTTTATTTCTGTTATTTTCCCTTCGTTTCGTCAAACTCAATCTGTATTCTCAGCTAACGCTAGTCTGTGTTCACAAGAAAATCACTTCAGAAGGCCTCTTTTTTGTGTTTCTAGATAATGCCTTTATATGCTCTTCTAATTTCACTGATTTAATATATTCTGTTTCTGTATCATCTGGTAACATGCTACTTTAGTGGTCTTCTAGACAGAGTAATCTGTGGCATATTTAGCAGTCAGTAAAGATAATAACCATAATGACTAGTAAGTAGTTGAGAAGATGAGTAACTACCAAAAGCCCATATTTCTACTATAATAATTATGAAAATAATAGTGAATTTATCTGGTTATAGTTTAATTTGAAGTTCTGAATTATGGTTTGACACAATACTGTTTTATGGAAAAAGGAATAATCCAAATATGAGATCTCACTCAAGTGCTTTTCCTTGTACATCATGCTTTCCTTTAGCACTTTAAGCCAGTTGTTTTCAGGAGGTAGTGGTATTCGGCTTTCACTGATTTCTGACTAGGAATTGTGGAAGGAAAATTATATTTTTATTTTCTGAGACTTATTCAGCATAAAATATACCTTCATGGATAATATCTCCGTTGAATTTTTATGTCTAACCTGCTAGAAAAAATTTGCCTTCTTTTTACCTTTTTTAACCTATAGTTTTTTCTTTTAAGTAACACAACTCATTTCTTTTTGCTCAATTTTCTTTCTTTATTCTAGTGAAAATGTTTCGATACCAAAGCAATCTTGTATAACGTTCATTCATTTTACAATAGATACATTCTATTATAATGGGTCTATAGCAGGGTCTACAGCTTATGTGTCTTTTTAAAATATATTGCCCTTAGTCTTCTCAGAGATAGCCCTGGAGTTCATGATGAAGTTGGAATATAATTTCAGGAATTTCTCCAAGGTCCTGCTGCTCCTTAATATATCTTCCTGGCTTTCTGAAATTCCATATATCTTTTCTTTTCTTTTTTTTTTTTAGTTGTTTTTCTTTTTACTCTATTGGGGTATTATTGGTTAATAAAGTTATATAAGTTTCAGATATATAATTCTGTGATATGTGATCTGTATATTGCATTGTGTGTTTACCACTGAAAGTCAAATCTTCTTTTGTCACCATTTATTTGACCCCCTTTAAAAAATCCCATTAAAATATAAGTACCTAATAATCATAAGCATACTAACCTTTTAATGCCCTAGTATAAGCTTGTTTACATTGTTTAAATATATTTTTATTGATTTCAGAGAGGAAGGGAGAGGGAGAGAGAGAAACATCAATGATGAGAGAATCATTGATTGGCTGCCTCCTGCATGCCCCATACTGGGTATTGAGCCCACAACTTGGGCATGTGCCCTTGACTAGAATCGAACCTAAGACCCTTCAGTCCCCAGGCCAATCCACTGAGCCAAACTGACTAGGGCTAAATTTATTTACTTTTAAAAACAGTTGGATAGAAATAGATTGTGGAATTCATTTATTATTCTTTCATTTAGTCTCACATTCAACATTTAATTTTAATTATGTATCAAGCTAGATGCTGAGTAGATGAAAGAAACATAGTAGTTCTTTTGGTCTAGCAGGAAAAAAGCAAAGAGCCACTGTATGGGAAGCACCTTTTGGCAGCCTCTCTTAGAGGGATCCCTTAGAAACTCTTCAGGGCCTAAGGAGAAATGGGAATGTCCAGGTAAATGTCATTTACTGAAAGGACATATAGGGTCTATGATGAATTTATGCTGTCCCATTGAGTAAGTGTTTACTGATTTGTAGAAGAACTAGATGACACTATTACATTATCGAGAATATAATAAATACAGAGGGTATTTAGCTGTTTGAAGTTTACTTTGGTCCTAAAATTTACTTCATGATATAAGTAGTTTTATTAAAAGTAACCTTATTCCATTTGTCCATTATGCACAGCCAAAAATGACTAATTTAGTGTAACTACCCTTAATGAAATCATTTTGAGTAGTTGTGCAATAAAAAATTAAAAAAAGATAGTATTATGTTACGTGATTATTTGACAGCTCTAGGAGAATCTTAAAATTTAAAATTCCAGATGATGTAAGAGATCTTTATGGTTCTTGTAAGCTCACCATAGGCACATGAACCTTCCACAATGTGCGATATACTGGAGAATATCCTCCTCAGCCCAGTTGAAGTAGCAGGGGCAAGATTTATCTTGCTATTAGAAACAACCAAATATGGACAAAGGATGTTATATAATGATTTCAAAACACTGGACAATAGGCCCCGTTGCACAGTGATCCCCAGGAGGCCTAAATGACTTAAATAGGTTTGGAGGATGAGAGAAAGGAAGTTAAGTGGTATTCCACATTCTGGTTTTGGGTAGTGATGCCATTAATGATAAAAAAAGCTTTTCAGACAGTGTTTAGGTCAGATGGGAAGATTGAATTTACATTTGCATTTTAAGTGCC
The DNA here is from genome assembly GCA_004026665.1 of Murina feae. Lineage (NCBI taxonomy): Eukaryota > Metazoa > Chordata > Mammalia > Chiroptera > Vespertilionidae > Murina > Murina feae. Next base: position 24,278 of record PVJC01012606.1, on the reverse strand, counting down.
TGTAAAATATCCAGCTACCTCTTAGACAGTAGGATATTCCTATCTACAGATTAAAAAAAGAGATTCATAGTAGAGATACAATTTTTACATACTATGGCCCTGGTGCATGAATTTGTGCATCTTGAAAGGAACTGTAGGCCCTGAGGCTTCAGTGGGCACAGGGGCGGGTCTTGTTTCATCCTCTGCAACTCCTTCCAACCCCTCTCACCGGGGCCCTGGTCCCCTTTTTGCTGGCAGCCCTACTCTTGCTGCTGCCATTCGCACATGCTACTAATGCTAGTGGTGCCGCCCCACTCACAACCGCTGATGGCATGGAACGATTGGGACCAGCACCAGCAGAGAAGGAGCAGAGGGAGGTAGAAGAGCCCTAAGGGGCAATCAGGGCCAGCACTGGCAGCAGGTGTGAGTGCCGAGTAGGACTGCAGAGCATGGGAGCAAAGAATTTTTAGTAACCACCAGAGGCTCACCTGATGACAGCGACCGGCACCCTGCCTTCATCTGGTGGCCCCACTCACCTGCTGTACCATCCTGCTGCAGTCCATGCCCACCATGTTCTGTGTGTGCCTCCTGGTAGTCAGCACACATCATAGCAACTGGTTTTTCAGTAGTTCTGTTGTTCTGCCTTCGGTCTGTTTGCATATTAGCCTTTTATTATATAGGATGGTCAAAACGAGGTGGATGGGTCATTCAAAAAAGTATGTAAAATTTAGAGAGCAATGGGCTTAGGTAATATCAGTTTTAAAGTAGTCAGTAGAAAAGACAATGCCCTTGAAGGAAACTGTAAGGGAGTGATCAGAATATAGGAGGAAAGGTGGGAGAGTTAATAAAGCCAAATGTATATAGAATTTCTACCAGACAGTCATCAGCCATATCAAATTCCTGATGTTAATTATGAGCTTTACTTTGCTAATCTGCAATATGAAATGGTTAGATTAAATAATTTTTAGTTATTTCCAATTCTAACATTTTTGTGGGATTGTGTTTTTTTTTTGGTTTATTTTATAAAGATGTAGTACCCTCATTAGTTTATCACCAACAGTGAAGTTAATAGTATGTGACATTATGAATAAGTTATAAGTAGAGATACTGATGTTCCTCATTTTTTCTTCTTTTTAAAAATTTTAATACTGGTAAACTACATGTAACATGAAATTTATCATTTTTAAGTGTACAGGTTAGTCTTATGTTTCTCTTTTGACTCAGCTTACTGGACATAAGTAAATATATAATTACAGAAGTACTAAACGATATATTGTTGTATAGATTATCTTGAATATGATCTAGGTACTTTACTTGCCTCATCCTAGTCTCAGCCCTATATTATACATGCTATGTATTTAGACATTTCCAGATATGAATGTATTATGGAAAAGTTAGAAGATAAAAACTTGATTAAATGATTAAAAATAGAGGTGTTAAAATTTTGAGGTGTTTTTGTTTTAGAGTAGTTTCCATTTTCCAAAATGTTTTATGAACCAAAGTATAAAACAGAAAACCCTGACGTTGTCATCAGATAAAACAGAACATCATAACTTAAAGCCATCAAAGGATTATGCTTTTAGTAGAAATTTGAACAAGTAAATGTGTTTGGAGTCAGAGTTTCTGGGAAGTTGATTTTGAAGCCAAAGTTGATATTTTCTAAGCCCATGTTCTTTTTTATTTATGATAGAAAGACTTAAATTACATAAAGACATAAACAATATTTGTTTTTCAGTTGGAAATGGAACTTTCACACTTCATTGTAGTGGGTTTTATAGTACTACATGGATTCTTGAACAATTTTGTAAAAAATATGAACTTGGTTTTGGGGCCTTTCCACAATAGATTAACATAAACTCAATTGTTCTTTGCAGTTTTTCTTTATCTGCTGAAGCAAAGATCCTGTGTTTTATACTTCAAACACTACCTTTTTGTTCAGAAACACATAATTGGTAGTGACATGTAGTTGACAAAATAAAATTCTTTGGCTTGGAATTCACTAATAAAGGAGAACATTGCCTTGGTGTTTGCCAAGATCAGCTCAGTTTTCCCTTGTTTTACGCTGAAGATAATGTTGCTGTCCATGTCATTTCCTGGGTGTGTTTTTTGTACATTCTGAAGTCTTCTGAGTGTACAGTATAGTGTAATGGACTCTTTATTTTCTATACTAAGCATCATTGTCTCCTTTTGTTTTGTTTTCTTTTTTTTCTTGCTAATACTGCTCTGTTATTCCTTTAGGGAACTACTTCCCACAGTTTGTATGATTTTTCTTAGAGTACCCAGGTATTTCAGGTACCACATAATCAGTTAAGGTAGAGCAGTTGAATTTTTTCTCCCAGAAATTACATATAGACTATGACCCGTGATGCTATATAATCATACTGCATGATGCACTTGATGTTCTCATGTCCATTGGACTTCCTGGATTATCTCCAGGATTAAATAAGATCAAGCATTTCAAACTATACCAATCAGTGGTTAATCATCTTAATTCTGAAATTTAACTTTTTACATAAAATGCTTAAAACTTTGCACACAGTACCTTATTTTTATTTATACACATTGAGAAAGTAACAACAGTTGCAAGGTAATTTATTAGCAAAAGGAAGTATGGAATACAAATCTATGAGTCTCTTTATGTCTTTCCTTGACAAGTATAGACAGAGTATGGAGATTTAAACACTCACTCTGGAAAAGAAGAAACCGGGGCTCACTTTTGAGGTTTTTAACTTAACGCCCTAAATGAGTACATTTAGATTTCTACTACATATAAAACACCCAGAGTATTTTCATAGTGTATTGAGGATTTATAGAATAGCAAAACTGTGTTTTGGGTAATATTTATATACTAGGGGCCTGGTACACAAAAATTTGTGCACTCGGGGCGGGGTGGGGGGTCCCTCAGCCCTATTGCAGTCTGGGACCCCTTGGGGGATGTCCACCTGCTGGCGTGCCTGGCCAGCCTGGGTGAGGGGCTGATGGCTGTTTGCAGGCTGGCCAAGCCCCCCAGTGGGTACCCTCACCCCATGGAGGTGTGGCCAGCCTAGGTGAGGGGCTGAGGGCCGTTTTCAGGCTGCCCACAGTCCCTTCAGAGTTCAGGTCCCTACAGGTGTGCCTGGCCAGCCTGGGTGAAGGGCTGAGGACCGTTTTCAGGCTGCCTACAGCTCCCATTAACCCAGTGTCCCAGCGATGTTGGCTGAAATCAGGTTTCTGGGGTTTATTTATCTTCTATAATTGAAACTCTGTTGCCTTGAGCAGAGGCCTAGTCAGGGAACAAAGCCTCCTGTTTGCTTCAGCTCCGTGGCTTCTATAATTGAAACATTGTTGTCTTGAGCAGAGGCCCGGCCGGCCTAGGCAGGCAGTTTCAACTTCATCGCTGGTGCAACGGAAGCCTCCTGTTTGCTCTAGCTCCCTGGCTGCCGGCCACCATCTTGGCTGGGTTAATTTGCATACAGCTGCTCTGGTTGACTGGTGGGTGTGGCTAGGCTAGTGGCATGGCTTAGGTGGCTTGGAGTGATGGTTAATTTGCATATTACTCTTGTTAGATTAGATTTGTTGTAGTACAATGGAATGTTTGGGTCAGCTCTGTGTATGTAGATAGTTCATCCACAAGCAACAGCATTTTAAAACAAAAGGACTGAACATCTTCTTTAAGTCCCTAGAGCTAATATATTTTATGGATCTGACTTGTAGCAGATATTTAGTATATGTTCATTGACGTTATTTACTTAGCAAACATTTAGGTGGAACTTACGTTATATCTTTATGTCAATGCTGATTTCATTTCACTTACATATGAGAAGACTGAAGTCATGACAAGCTAAATAACTTGTCAAAGGTCCCAGGCTAGAGTTGAACCCATCTGTTGATAAGTCAGTTTTTTAAATTACCCTAAAAATTACCCTGGCCCAGTAGCTCAGTTGGTCAGAATGTTGTCCCTTAGACCAAAAGGTTGTGGGTTCAATTTTTAATCATTGCACATACCTAGATTGCAGGTTCATCCCTACTCAAGGTGCATACATGAAGCAACCAGTTGATATTTCTCTCTCTCTCTCTTCCTTACTTACTCTCTCTAAAAATCAATAAAAACATATCCTCTAGTGAAGATTAAAAAAATAAATTACCTTATGTGTGGAATGAAATGATGAACATCATTAAACATTTATTTAAATTAACATCTGTATCTGATGCTAACAAAAATAATTGTGTTCATGTATTTAATGTGTGGTATATGCTAGGCATTATAGTATGTATTAACACTGTTTTGTGAACAAAATAGGCCATGTTTAGAATTATAGAGCTGTGTCCTGGTGAAAATTCTAAGGCTATAAGTATTTAAAAACCCTATTATTTCAAGTTTGTTTAAGTACTGGGTCTATGTCTTTTGTCTCTGTGTTCTGTTTCCAAATCAGTTCATGGTAAATATTAAAGAATTCTGAATTAAAAAAAAAAAGAAAATGTGAATGAAATCACACCCTGAAATGTTTCCTTATTTTTGTGTGTTTTTTTCAACTGTTTCCTGAAGAATGAAATAAGTTCATACAGAGAACATATCATTCTGTTAGAAATTTTGCAAAATATAATTATCACTAAAGTTTTAAGTTTTAAAGAAGGAGAAACATGTTATTTGGGGATAAGAAACAGGACCATTATTTTAAAAAGCAGATGATATGGAATAACATTTAGAGCATTTATATGTAAAGTGTCCTCTACATAGCCAATGGGCTAAATAAAATATTCAGATTAATATGTAAATAGAACCTACCTCTGTCTCCTCTTTTTACCTGAGTTGTATCACACTATGGAGCATACAAATTAGAAAAATCTAAGTTTACCAAACCTTACATATGGTGGTACACAATAGCATGTACCACATAAACTTAGAACTTCCGAAAAAAGTGTATGACAGTTATTTTATTTATTAAAATAAGAATACGGAGTAATTTCTACTTTATTGGTTTATCCTCAGGATATAATATTTAGATATGTAGCCCTTGACCTAATAGGAATCAAAATAGAGGTGGTTCTACTTCAAGAATTTGTAATAATCCTTTCACTTTAACACATGAATGTGTTCAATATTGGGGAAAGAACACGTTGCTACCAAAACTGAAATAAGATCCTTGAAACAGAAAGGATGTTGCCATGGAAAAATGAAGTAACACTCAGTGCAGCTGTGATGCATTAATGAGTAGGATATTTTTTTAAAAGATCATTTGTGTTTGGTGTGGCCCAGAGGGTCCCAACCAGATGGTTTCCATGAACATGATCTGACCCCCGGTTTGAGGACTTCTTACTGGCAGATTACTTCATTTTCTTTCCCTTGGATTGTCAGATCCTTACATTAATGCAAAATTTACTGCTGCAGATTTCTATTCGCTTATACAAATCATTCAACATTTTACATTAAAACCACAATTTTAGACATACAGTTTAACAGTTATTTTAAAAGTGTAAAAAGATTTATGTGGTAGCTTTACTATATATAATAGATATAGCATTATAAATTTGAGCAATTTGGATTTATGTATATGTTTTGGTTCTTATCATTAAAGAAATCCCCAAAACATACATTTTAGAAAGTTTATTTTTTTAGAATTGTTATATATCTTATGCTAATACACTTGATTCTATATGCATTGTTGAGGTTAAGTTTGATGAAATAATTTATTTTTGAATTAGTGGAATTTTAGAATATATTAATTTTGGAAACTTAGGCACAATTTAGATTTTTTTCTCAGGACTTACATGTATATATTTGTATATTATGGCATATTTATATAAATGTCTCACATTATTAAAAGCAGTTTTGAGCTTAGCATTAATACCTACATGAAGTGTTAAATACTGATTCTTCTTAATTTGACCTTATAACCACAATTTATATAGGAGAATATGCTCTCAATGTGCCATTTTAACTTGAGCAATTGAACATCAATAATGACTAACGTTAAATATTTAAAAACTTTAATGCATCTGAGACAGTATACACTTTATTTTAGAAAAATATGTTGTAATCATAAATCAATTAAATACTTAACATATATACACTTAAATTATCTAAACTGCAAGGTAAAATTCCAGAACTAAAAATTGAACTTATACTCCATGAACCAATGTATTCATTTTTGGGAAATTTTACTTTTATTTTTTTCTTGACTGAATTCACCAGTTTGCCCATGTACAGACTGTTGAAGCAAAGATGAGTTAAGTTTGTGTATTTATAAGGCTGGCAAATTCTTTATTATATTAAGGAATTCCAGACCTGTTACCTATTGTTATACTGTCACTAAGGAATATATTAGCTCCAACAGAAGTGATGTTACTGTATTCTTAGTTATCATTTACAAAATATAGTGTCTTTGCTAATATAATTTGCTAGAATAAGCATTTATCAGGGAAACAAATTTTATTTTTATTATACTTTCTGATAATACCTTTATATACCAGGTACTTTATAAAAAACTAACAGGTCATATTTTTCATTTAAAAAATTATTTAAGTATGTTAGTCTGTTTGAGCAATTTACTAACCAGGTACAAAATATTACTTTGTGAGAATCAATTGAGACTAGTAGACTTTCACCTACTTTGCATTTGAATTAAGAACTCATGATGAGATGAAGTCAGGTTTTGATTCGGGCCTGCAAGCCTACGTAACTATCCTGGGCAGAGGGAAGCATGAAAAGTTCACATGAAATCAGTGTAGGTGATAATTTGAAGTATGGTAATAGCATGGAAGGCACTCTGATTTTTAAGTCTTCTGAATTTTCTCCATAACCATAACCATATATTTAATAAATATGATATAATATATTGAGCCTTAGTATGCTTGTATATAAAAAGAGAAAGTATGTGATATAAACATGTTCTCTTTTACTGTTTGCCTAGAGATGTAATCTGAACATTTTAAACCTTTGTTCTTATATTTTAATTTGTAAAGTAAAAAAGGAAGGACCAAATTCACGTAGAAATAACAGTTTGTGGGCTTTTTTAAAAGTGTTTATAAATTATTTTAATTGAATTAATTGACTAATTCAATTGTATAGATTTCAGGTGTACAATTCTATATTACATCATTTGTATATTGTATTGTGTGTTCACTACCCCTAGTCAAGTTTCCTTCCATCACCATTTATCCCCCTAAAACCCCTTCTTCCTCCTCCATCCCCTTTTTCCCTCTGGTAATCGCCATACTGTTGCCTGTGTCTATGAAGATTTTATTTTTGTTTTTGTTGCTTAATCCTGTCACCTTTTTTTATCCATTCCTGCATCCTTCCTCCCCTCTGACAGTTGGCAGTCTGTTCCCTGTCTGTGATTCTGTTTCTATTTTGTTTGTCAGTTTATTTTGTTCATTAGATTCCACATATGAGTGAAATCATATGGTCCTTGTCTTTCTCTGACTGGTAGTCAGAGAAAGCAGGAGCAATAAAATGCTAGTCAGTTCTAAGGACTTAACTGGTGTTAACAAAATCTAATGAACTGCAAAACGAGGAGGATTTTCTCACCTTTTTTGCCAGCACATTTTCTAACTCAGTTATGTTTCTTGGAAAGAACTGTGGAAAGGCAGATATGTTTTCATCTCATGTCACTGTGCACTTCTGATCAAATTTATAGCAAAAAATAAATCCTTTAAGTATTGGACATTTTCTTTTTTATTTGCTTTTGTTTATTCTGGTAAAGATACCTTGTTTGAGGATCTGTTTACTCCCACATTTAGTCTAATCCAAACATTTTAATTCTACTTTTCTCTTCTAGCTTGAAGTACAGTCTTGTTGTATGTTTATTCCAAATGATAGCCTGCCTTCCCCAAGTACAATTGTATCTGGTGACATCCCTGGAACAGTAAGAAGTTGGTACCATGGACAAACCAGCATCCCTGGAACCCTTGTGCTCTGCTTGCCTCAAATAAAAATTATTAGTGCTGGCCACAGGTATATGGAGCCTCTGCAGGAGATTCCATTTGTCATCCCAAGACCCATCCTTGAAGAAGGTACATTTAAAGAAATTCTTTTTATGGTTTTTATATTTTATTAGAAGTTCAGTGCATGGACTCATGCACAAGTGGGGTCCCTTGGCCTGGCCAATGGGGATTGGCCCAAACCAGCTCTCCAACATTGCCTGAGGGGTCCCAGATTGCGAGAGTGTGGTTCTCAGGTGACGCATCCTGGAATTGGGCCTCCCTCCTCTCTGGTTCCGGGTGTGTCACTGGAGAACCATAACTGCCAGGTCACCGCCGTTCGGCAGCTCCTGTGTTGAGTGTCTGCCCCTTGGTAGTGAGTGTATGTCATAGGTGCTGGTCGGGGGGTTGGAAGACTGCTTATGCTTTCATATGTATAGACACAGATAGTGATATTTTTAATTTTGATGTTTTTTTAAATATGCTAGTGCACATGTAAGTCAATCTCATTGAAAGATCTACATGAAAATAAACTAAGTGATCTAAAAAATGATCTAAAAAGAAAGATTTACAAAGTAAATGAGCATAACTAAGTGATGCTATTTATTGACATCCACACCTTTCAATCCTGTTCGTATACTTGTATGTATGTATATAAATGAATTCTGTGCACAAAAGATCATATGCAATATGGTATAATCATTAAAGTACTAAAGAGATAAAATTAACTTGAGAAGAAAGTTGGTTTTAGATATATGCATTAGACTGAACTCAGACTGTAGACTAGATTGATGTAGTTTTAAAAATTCAATTTTTTTCCATCATGATTTATCCCCTCATATCCTCTTTCACCTCCACCCAGTCCCCTTCCCCCACAGTCACCACACTGTTGTCACTGTCTATGAGTTCTTCTTTTTCCCTTTATTGCTCAATCCCTCTATGCCCCCAGCCCCCCACCTCCACCCCTATCCAAGAGCTATGCTTGCTCTTTATCTAATTTAAACCATGACTTATGAATGTCTATGTTATAGCATATAATAATCAAATGAATATCAAATATAATGTATTTCTAGCTTTCTCATTTATTTAGGAAAAGTAGATAATTGTGTGATGGTTGGAGCCATGGCTCTTTCTTTAATAAATACTTGATTTGTGATATTGCAGTGTTTTCAGTGCAAATTCATGCCCTTTTGAACTTTGACATATTGATCTCAAACAGTATATGAACCTGGAAAAGTTTTAAATCTCAAAGTAAAAAATGTGAACCTATATTTTAACAACAAGCTTTAAATTTTTGACAGTGCTAAACAGGTCAACACCTTGTTCATATTATTAGAATGTAAGTGTATGAATATTGATATCATAAAGATTACTATACATATGTACTGTTTTTTAAAAGCAAAGTCTATGTAGCTCTGACTGTGACTTGATGTTAATTTCTCTCTTTTCTTGGTATTGAAATTTTCATTGAAATCTAGTTTTCTCAGATGAGTCAGGATTAAGCATGATTTCAATGCCAGAAATTGAGGTTGATATTTAAGATTATTGAATATGAATGCTGTTTTCATAGTTATAGAATTTTAGAGTCAGAAGGAAGTTATTTAGAGTTTTTTTTTTTTTGTTTGTTTGTTTGTTTTGTGTGTGTGTGTGTGTGTATCCTTTGTCTTGATGCCAGGACCATTTCCCTGGCATACTGAAATGTCATACCCATTCTTTGCCATTGCTTGTGGTTATAGGGAATTCTTTATCACAACAGCTATTGTATATTATATCAAGGATATGCCAACCTCATAAAGTTAATGGGGGAGTGCTTCCTCTTATTTTTTTTTAACTCTGGAATAATTTTTTGTAAGGTAATACGATTTGTACCTTGATTTTTTGTTGTTGTTAAAACTTCCTCATATGTATATGACAACTTTTAAAGATATAATTTGCATATTGTAAAATTATTCCCTTTAACATATATATAACTAGAGGCCCGGTGCACAAAAATTTGTGCACTTGGGGAGTGGGGGGAGTCCCCTCAGACCAGCCTGTGCCCTCTCACAGTCTGAGACCCCTTGGGGGATGTCCACCTGCTGGTTTAGGCCTGTTCCCCAGGGGATTGGGCCTAAGCTGGCAGTCAGACATACCTCTGGCAGCCCAGGAGCCCTCAGGGGATGTCCACTTGCCAGTGGTGAGCAGGCCTAAGCTGCAATCAGTCATCCTTAGTGCTGCTGAGGAGGCGGGAGAGGCTCCCACCATTGCCTCTGTACTGGCAGCCATCAGCCTGGCTTGTGGCTGAGCAGAGCTCCCCCTATGGGAGTGCACTGACCACCAGAGGACAGCTCCTGCATTGAGCATCTGCCCCCTGGTGGTCAGTGTGTGTCACTGATCAGTTAGGGTCAATTTGCATATTACCTTTTTATTATATAGGATTAGATAATTTTTGCTGTATTTAGTAGATGATTTTTAGTATATTTAGTTGTGTTTTTTTTAAATATATTTTATTGATTTTTTTACAGAGAGGAAGGGAGAGGGATAGAGAATTATAAACATCAATGAGAGAGAAACATGGATCAGCTGCCTCCTGCACACCTCCTGCTGGGGATGTGCCCGAAACCAAGGTATATTCCCTTGACCGGAATGGAATCTGGGATCCTTCAGTCTGCAGGCTGACACTTTATCCACTGAGCCAAACTGGTCAGGGCAGTGTATTTAGTTTTGTGCAACCATCACCACTATCAAGTTTTAGAATGTCTGGTCTCATCTCTCCAGAAACGAATTGTTACACTATTGGCAGTTACTTTTCATTCCTCCTTCCCTCAGCCCCTTGCAACTACTAACCTTTCTATAGCTATAAAGTTGCTCACTGTAGACCCTAGAGGCCCAATGCACGAAAATTCATGCGAGAGTAGGCCTTCCTTCCCCCGGATGCTAGCACCAGCTTCACTCCAGCCCCGGCTTCGTCCAGAAGGATGTCTGGTCTTAATTAGCATATTACCTTTTATTGTTATAGATTTCATATGAATGAAATCACACAGTGCATTGTCTTTTGTGACAGGCTACTTTTACTTACATAATATTTTCAAGGTTGATTCATTTCATTTTATGATTGAATTATAATCCATTTTATGTATTTACCACATTTCCTTTATCCACTCATCAGTTGATTGGCATGTAAGTTGTCTTCACTTATTGGCTATTATGATTAATGATTCTATGATCATTCTTGTACATGTTTTTGTGTAGATCTATGTTTTAATTTCTATTAGGTATATGTACCTAGGAAAAGAATTGTTGGTTCATATGGTAAGTCTTTTGAGGAATTGATAGAATGTTTCCCAAAATGTCTGCCATTTTACAGTCCCACGTCGATGTATGACAGTTCTGACTTACTCACATCTGTGTCACCCTTGTTATTGCCTGCCTTTTTGGTTCTAGCCACCCCATTGGGTGTGAAGTTATATCTCGTTGTTTTGATTTGCGTTTCCCCAATGACTGAAGACGTTTAGCATTTTACATGTGCTTGTTGGCTATTTGTAGCGCTATTTTTATATGTTCTTATTGTATTTAGATCCTTCGCCCACTTTTTAGAGGGTTACTTCTCTTTTTTAGTGTTGACTAGGAAGAGTTACTTATATATTCAGTATATTAGACCCTTATTAGATATACGATTTGCAAATATTTGGGGCTTGTTTCCTTTATAATGTATTTTTAATTTCATTTTCCCCTGCTAAATTGGAAAATACTCCTTTTATTTTAATTGTAGAAATTAATACTCCATATAACAAACTCTGGTCCTAGAAATACTGGTGCATGTTTAACTTGTTAAATTATGCAGCAAAATCAAGCTATTTACTAGTACTATGGTCCTAAATAATGCATAGGTCTTCAAGTAATTTAATTTAATAATTCTTACCAGATTAATTAGTTGTCATTGTCATATATTTTAATTTTGTTTTTTAATTTTTAAGCTTTATAAGATAGTATAATTTTACAAAATAATTTCTTATATATGATATATATGTTTAACTAGTGCAGGATTTAGAAAAAATTCTGTATAATAAAGAGCTAATATGCTAATTAGACTGAACAGCAGAACAACTGTCTGAAGGACCTTCCTGATGTCCTTTAGAGTTCTTAGCAAATTTGCCATAAGAGGTTTCTCTTCCTGATTCTTCCTTCTCTTTGATCCTCTAAGGAATGGAAATTCAAATTCCTCTCTCTCTTTCATACATTTTAGTTATTTCTGCCCGAAATCTCTCCCAGGGCTTTCTGTCAGTCTTTGGATAAATTTAAGATCCTGTCTCAGCTGGCCCTGCCCACCTTGCCACCCTCGCTTCTTACCTCTCCCACTGCTCCCAGGCGCCCGCCTCTACCTCTGTAGCCTTTTTTGTGTTGTTTCACCGCACAACTCTGTCCTGTCACAGGCATTATCATGTGCTAGGAACGTGCCTTCCTCATTGATCTCTTCTCCCCGCTTACTTCCTCTTCTCATCTTCAGGTTGCAGGGCGTTTCACTCGTCAAGTCCCTCTCTTCTCTGCTCTCATTGTACCTGACTCTTCACTTTTACTACTCTTATCGGAATAATTTTTGTTCACTTTCTATATCCCTTAGTAAGGTGAAAAGGGTAGGCACTATATCTGTTTTGCTCACTGTTCTATTCCTAACATCTATCACAACGATGTTCCAAAATACGAGCTTACTAAATAATTGTAGAGTTTGCTATTCAGTTAAATAGCATATTTAGCTAACTCTTTTGGTTATAATAGGAGAAAAAAAAAGGTCAGCTTCTGATTTGTCTTCAGGTTTATGAGCAATGGAAACAAATTCCTAGTCATGATTTGAAAAAAAAATTACCCACCATTACAAAGGTGGTCAGCAGGATAAACAAGATGGGTTCTCATAGATTTGAGACTTCTAAAGTTCAAAACGAGGAACTATGTTGAAATGTGTCACCTGATTTCAATTGCCATGGGAAGGGAGAGATTATCTCTAATATACTCTAATATAGCCAGATCCAATCTGTGGAGAGGGTTTGGGTCAAAACCAACAGCTTGGATTTCATGAGGGAGCACTTGAATTGAGGCTTGCAGATGTAATCTGCTGCATCCAGCTCACGCCTCTGAGCAGATGGGTTTCTACACTGTGCTGAGCAGAGGTTTGTTTTTTCTTCTTTGAAAGATTTGCCTGTGACTTTCATAAAATATTTTGACAAATGGAATATTGAGATCATTTATAAATTAAAACTTTGCTGTTGTTGGATTTAGTGAATTTTAATAGAAACTGATGTGAAAATCGCTGAGCATCTATGAAAAATAAATTAAAACGTTGCTATTATTGGATTTAGTAAGTTTTAATAGAAACTGATGTGAAAATTGTTGAACACCTATGAAAAACATGAGGGCTGTTTTTTTCGTGTAATTGTGGTTCACTTTAGTAGTTTATATGTATTGTTCCATTTCAGATCTTCAAAAATATCATAGTTTGATAATTATATTTTCCACTGGTTCTGAAGGATCATGATACACTACTGCAATAGTTTCTCTCCAGTTTTACTGTCTTTGACTTTAATCCTTAAACCATATGTAAATGGGATTCCTTAGGGGAAAGAAGGAGCTCAGAAAAGAGCTTCAGATTTCTGCTTGATGTTGTTTTTAAAATAGTTCTCTTGAAAACCATCATATATATGTCACAAATGAAATTAAGCTGCTGAATTGCCTAAATGTAGTTAATAGAATTGCATTGCAACAGAAGTTATTTGCTTCAAGGTGGTTGGTTCACATTCAGCCTGCTCCTTCACTTGTTTAGTGGTGGATTCTGTGACATTTAAAGACTAGAAAAGGAACTGTCTTTTATTTATTTCCTGTTAATCAGTTTTTAATTTTTTACCTCCACTGTGTGCGTGCACACACACCAACACACACACACACACACACACACACACACTTATTTTAAAAACAAAAACCAAAATGGCATACTTACCTGGCAGGGGAGATACCATGATCATGAAGATGGTTTCCCCAGCGTGAGGCTTATTGATTGCACTTTGGTGTGCTGACCCTTGTGAATTCCCCAAATGTGGGAAATTCAGCTGCGTGATTTGTGATAGTGGGGGACTGCATTGGCGCTCTCCTCTGGAAAAGAAAATGGTAGGTCTGACATGCTGTCATATTTTGGTTGATCACCTTTTGAAAATAAACGATATAATTTATATTGTCTTAAGATCTTAAAAATGTGTTTTTAAAATCATAACGAGGTAATATATTTTCATTAAAGGAAATTTATTTTTTATTGTGTTACAATTGACTTTTAACATTTTGTAAGTTTAAGTTATAAAACATTGATTTGATACATTTGTATATTGCAGTGTGATTACCACTGTAATGCTAGCTAACACTTTTATTGAGTCACATGTTTACTATTTCATTTTTGTGCTGAGAACGAGAACATTTAAGATCTAGTCTCTTAGCATCTTTAACATATATAATACAGTTCTTTTGGCTTATTAACCATGCTGTGCATTAGATCAGAAGGTATTCATCTTGAGTTACAAGTTTGCACCCTTCAACAAAATCTCTCCAATAATAACGCCAATTTAAGTTTAGAGGTGTCCATTCATCTAATTTGTCTAACTTACTGGGACATGTAGAGTTGTTCATAATATTGCTTCTAAATTCTTTTAAAATTTTTATAGAGTAAAAGTAAGATTTCTTCATTTATTTTTGATTTTGATAACATGTGGGTTCTCTCCTTTTCTCTCTCTCTCTCTTTGAAGGTTATCAGGTTGCTGATCTATTCATATAACCAACTTTAATTTCACTGATTTTTTTTTTCCTGTTTTCTGTTTCATTGCTTTCTGTTCTAATTTTTCTTGTTCCTTTTTCTACTTCATTTGTTTGTGTTTCATCTTACATTTTCTGGTTTCTTAAGGGGGAAAAATTGAGTTTATTTTTTAAGTGAATTTCTGGGGTGACATTTGTTAACAAAACCATACAGGTTTCAAGTATACAACTCAATAAATTGTGTGCCCCTTGCCCAAAGCAATCTCTTTCCATCCCCAGTTTTCTCCCCTTTGCCCATATCTACCTCCCCCCAACTCCCTTTCCCTCTGGCTTTCATCATACTGTTGTCTGTGACAACCTCCAAAAACCCTCCCTGCTGACAGCTATCAACCTATTTCATGTATCTGTGCCTTTGTTTCTATTTTGTTCATCACTTTATTTCGATTCTGCATGTAATGATATAGTATTTGTCTTTCTCTGACGGACTTATTTCACTTAGCACAATAATCTCCAGGTCCTCCCATGCTGTTGCAAAAGGCAAAATTTACTTGTTTTTTTATGGCTAAGTAGTAGTCCACTGTATAAATATACCATCATTTAAAAAAATGTTTTTATTGATTTTATAGAGAGAAGAAGGGTAAGGGAGATATAGAAATATCAGTGATCAGCTGCCTCTTGCACACTCTCTACTGGGGATTAAGCCTGCAACCCGGGAATAATTCTTGACCAGAAATCGAGCTGGTAACCCTTCGGTGCTGGGGAGCACGCTCAACCACCTGAGCCACACTAGCTGGGCCACAATTTTTTTTATCCAGTCATCTACTTTTGGGCACTTGAGCTGTTTCCAGATCTTGGCTATTATGAATAATGCTGCTGTGAACATGAATGTGCATATATTCTTCTTAATTGGTTGCCTTCTGTATGTGTGATTCCATATGACTGGGAATCAAACCTGCAATCTTTTGTTATAAGAAATGGTAAAGGGCCTTCTTTCAAATGCAGAAGAAATAGAAAAAGAGAGGAACATAGGTACAAAGAATAAAATGGCAATAAATAAGTATCTCTCAATAATAACCTTATCCCTGGCTGTATGGCTCAGTTGGTTGGAGCATCCACCTATGACCCAGGTCGAGGTTCAATTCCCAGTCAGGGTACATGCATGGGTTGCGGGCTCAATCCCCAGTGGGGAAGGCGGGTGCTGAAGGCAGCCAATCTTTCTCATCATTGATGTTTCTATCTCTCTCTCCCTCACGCTTCCTTTCTGAAATCAATAAATATATTTTTAAAAATTATAAAAAAACAAACAGATGTTTGTTGTAACCAGTATTCATCTACCTGTCTGGAGCTACCACACTATTCGCTGTTTGTGGCTGTGTCTGCTGGGCCTGTGTGTGTGTAGGAGAGGCCATTCTGTGTAGAGCTGGGGGCAGATCTGTAAAAGGTCTGAGGCTCCCTGATGTCTTCCTCCATTTGTCACTACATTGTCTCCCACTTTGGGTGCCTGGGCTTCCTCCAGAACCTTGCAAAGAAAGACTGTAGTGTGGGCCCAGGTAGGCCGCCACCCACAGACCCTTCCACAGTTTGGGAACTCTGTAGTTGCTGATGAGTGTAAGGAGGACAGGGCTAGTGGGTCCCCTATTTGGTGCTGTGGTCAGACACTCAATGGAGGGAAAATGTCCCCTACTCCAGAGCCATACCACTCAGTCAGCCAATCTCCAACTCTTGCTCCCCTAGGAAGAGGGAACCACAGGTGGTCAGCTATCCCCTGTGCAGGAGGAAGCTCTGCTGGCAGAGCCACCGGGGCTTGAGAGGATATATCAGAAGAGTCTCCCGTTGGGAGTATTGCCCATGGAGCCTGAAAAAGGGGAGGTCAAGCATTTTGTCCAGGTTCCAGACAACAGCCTCCTAGGGAGACATACTCCTGATGTCCCTGCTTTGTGCAACACTCCCTTCTTTCTGCACACCCGCCTGATTCCTGGACAGAAGTCTCCTTAAGAGCCCTGCTCCAAAAGTCCTAGCTCCACCTGGAGCTTCCGATCCTCCCACGGGACATAACTCAGCAGCCAGGACCCCAGGAGGGGAAGGGAAGGCCAAGTAATTCAACACGTGGTGGGGAGGGCACCAGGTGTGTGTCGAGGTGGGGACGACTGGCCCCTGTTCTAAAGCTACACAGTTCAGTCACTTTCTGAGGCTCTGCCAAGAGCTTCTCCAAAAAAAAAAGAGCTCCCAAAGGTCCCTGAGAGGTATATCCCACTCCGCTGCTGTGCTTGAGATCCGGCCATTTTTACTTGTTTTTTTAGTCATCTTCCCCCCATCTCCCTCCCTCCCACAGCTGACTATGGGTAACTGAAACTGCAAAAAGAGAAACTGCAGACAAGGGAGGGACTACTGCAGCTTTGGCTCAAATTAACTAAAATGACTACATGCACTGTGTTGTGCTAAGAAAAACGAAATATATTTACTATTCGGGATTGTACTGTTGCAATCATTTTATGTCATTTTATTGTTGAAAATGTATATGACTAAAATTTTTGGGAGAGTTTTGTGTCTTAAGCATTTGTTTGTTGTTACTGAAGTTTGAAAACATGTTTATAAAGTATTCTATTAATAGTTTAATAAGGGACAGTTATTCAGTATTTAAAGAAAACTAACGTAAAATCAGGAAACAAAAAACCACCAGCATTTAAAAAATACCCTATATTTTCTTTTCTAAATGATAACCCATACTAGAGGCCTGGTGCATGAAATTCATGTCCCCTCAGCCCAGCCTGAGCCCTCTCACAGTTTGGGAGACCTCAGGGGATGTCCAACTGACAGCTTAGTGCCGCTGCTGAGCGAGAGAGGCTCTTGCCACTGCCACCGCCACTGCATTAGACAGCTGTGAGCCCGGCTGCTGGCTGAGCAGTGCTCCCCCTGTGGGAGGACACTGACCACCAGGGAGCAGCTCCTCATAGCAAATGGTCATTCCTCCTTTTGATTTGCATATTAGCCTTTATTATATAGGACACCATATAACTGAGGTATGAGACCTAAGTATTTTATAACATTTGCTTAATTATGTTAGAGTTTTTATGTAATACCTAGGGACTCGGTGCACAAAAATTTGTGCACTCGGCTGCGGGGGGGGGAAGGGATCCCTCAGCCCGGCCTGTGCCCTCTCACAGTCTGGGACCCCTCAGGGGATGTCCACCTGCTGGCATGTCTGGCCAGCCTGGGTGAGGGGCTGAGGGCTGTTTGCAGGCTGGCCAAGCTCCCCAGTGGGGACCCTCACCCCATGGAGGTGTGGCCAGCCTGAGTGAGGGGCTGAGTGCCGTTTTCAGGCTGCCCACAGCTCCCATTGACCCAGCGTCCCAGCGAGGCTGACTGTAATCAGATTTCTGGGGTTTATTTATCTTCTATAATTGAAACTCTGTTGCCTTGAACAGAGGCCTAGTCAGGCAATGAAGCCTCCTGTTTGCTTCAGCTCCATGGCTTCTATAATGGAAACATTGTTGCCTTGAGCAGAGGCCCGGCCAGCCTAGGCAGGCAGTTTCAACTTCATCGCTAGTGCAACGGAAATCTCCTATTTGCACTAGCTCCCTGGCTGCTGGCCGCCATCTTGGCTGGATTAATTTGCATACAGCCATTCTGATTGGCTGGTGGGTGTGGCTTGGCTGGTGGGTGTGGCTTACGTGTCTCGGAGAGATGGTTAATTCACATATTACTCTTTTATTAGATTAGATTGAGGGAAAGTTAGAAGTGCTGTTAGTGGCAAGTTGCTTTAGAAAATATATGGAATTGTAATATTTCCTAAGATTACCTGTAGAAACTGGGGATGTTTCTTGCTTGCTAACTGTTTGGCCCTAAGTAAGTGTTACATTGTTATAATCTTGATATCTCTTTCAAACTGTGAAGTGGCTACTAATACCTTATTGCCTGAAGGACAGTACTATTTTTTGAGGTCCCTTCTAGTTTTAAAAGCAATGATTGTTCTATATTTGAATTGTTTATAATTAAAATAATAAAGTCTTGAGAATTTTAAAAGCCAGTATTATATTTCTTCATTCAGAAAGGAAACTTTGATGATTAAATTATGAGTAAATCAGTAGTAAATTCAGAAGTTAATAGTAGCTCTAGCAGTGAGAATTCACGTTCCTTGATGTAAATAAAATATTTCATAAATTTGAAATTAATTATGCAATATTTTTCTCCTACTTATTATGTTTTATACATGTAATATATTTCACATTAACTAATACAAAACAGTATTTTTTTTCCAAATGTAGAATTTTGGTTACAGAGCAAAAACACCTATGTTGTTCATTTTTATTTTCCTCTCTTTTAGACATTCCAACTGTTCTGTGCTAGGAGAATTGATTATACTTTTATCATTTTTAATGTCTTAATTCTTTGGAAGTCCCCATTACTTAATTAACATCACTTAGAATTAAGAACCCTTTCTTTAACTGTCTTTAAGTCACCTAATTGCTTAACTTGTTTGGGGAAATTATATGAGCAATTTTGGGTCATTTATATTTGAGGAGTGTAGTGTATATAATCTCAAGAAAGTGTTAACCCTCACAATAGATAGTAAAATATTTTTGATTATACTCTCATATTTGAAATAAAAACTTGCCTGAGTATTACTGGATTTGGGGACATAAGGGCAAAAAGGGGGAAAGGAAGAAGATATTATTTGCTCTTAAAATATATTTAATGACTAAAGTTGTGAAAACATTGAAGAACTGAGTAGAGCGTTACCTTTGTCTTTTGCTTCTAGTACTGTGCAAAATCAGTAATGTTATAGAATGTATGGAAATCAGTAAATTTTCTAAAATTTACTCAATTATACATCAATATTACCCAATTAATTCTTTACCCGTCTTTATCTAATTAATTCCTGACACGTCTCACATGACGCGGTCTCTGAATTTTCTTTCTTTATTCGTTTAGTCCCACAGCTCTGTCATATTCATTTTCTTTCACCTTATTTTATCTGAATTACATCAGTGTTAGGTCGTCATTTTCTTGAGAATTATTTTATTGATATGTTTTCTCTGTTGTGTAGATATATGTAGAGGAGGGTTTACAAATGCATATACAAATGGAATTCTCAGTCTTGCCTTGTTTTTATTTTTTCTTATTCTTTTAGACAGTTTGTTTTAAATTTTCTGAATTCTGCCAGCAGTAGTTTCTCTAAAATAAAAGACCCATATTATGGCATTAGAACTTTCCAATTAAAGGAAAAATATTAATCTTGAAGGTTTTAGATTAGTACATTGTTCTGTCCTGTACTGGGTGTCTGATCACATTTTATGGAGTCTCCAGAATATTGTAATGCCTATGTTATAAATAGATAAAGTGCTTTTCTTTCTTATTTTGTGCATATACATGCATGTGTCTACAAAAGAAGTACTTGTGCAGTTAATGACTTTTCTTTGGGTAATATATTTTATAATGTTTAATTCTTGGGATATTTGTCATTGCATGTTAAGACCTCATCTTAAAGGTACATAAAGTATTAACTTAAGAGGTTCTTTTAAAGACTTAGAGTGTGATGTACTTAATTTCTATTTATTGGTCTGATTACAGTATAGAAGCAGAGGCACATATCTGAGACAGTCCCAATGTCATTTGGGATTTTCTTTTTTAATTTAATGAATTTAAATGTGTTGATTTTTATCCAGCATAACAACGACTTAGCATTTCTTGGATAACATAAAACTTGAAAACTATATATAGCTCACTACCAGTTTTAAAATGTGTAACCTCAAATCATTTCAAAATATTTTAAGACAAATTTGACAAAAACATTATTTTGTGAATAGCATGGAAATCTTTATAGGTTTTAAAATAATTTTAGAATTAGTTACAGATGATTTAAAGTTCGTTATTTTTTCTTGGGAGCAACATTTTTTAAGTCTGAAAACAGGCAGATTACCATAGTACTGACCACATATCATGCAGTTCTGGTTGTTTCCATTCAAGTTATTATGGACTAATTTATAGCTAGATTTATTATCTACGTCTCAAGTTAAAAGTTTCTGATTTTAATTTTATTAACTGTAATTGGTTAAGACATTTTGAGTATTTAAATTCATGAGGGTCTGCCTTGTAGTATTCATTGAGTATCACCTTTCATGACACAAATGCATATTAAGGTTTCTTTATACATTTATAGTATGATCCTCTTAGTAATGCACTTAAGCTCTGTTGTTGTTGTGTGTGTGTTTTCTTTTTTTATGTGTGTGCACCTGAAAAAATAACATATGATCCTGGTTCTAATCTGTGTTGGCATGTTCAACACTATGGGGAGGGGGGAGAAGAAACTTAAAGGAAAATGTAACAGTGTTAATAGTGCTTACTATTGGGAGTGACACGGTGGACAGTGGATTGTGGCTGTTTAATTACTTTTATCTTTTATATATTACTAGGGGCCCAATACACTAATTTGTGCACCTTGAAAGAAACTGTGAGCCATGAGGCTGTGGTGGGCACAGAGGCAGTTCTTGGCCCATCCTCCATGGTGTGAGTGTGGGCTCCGGCTGCAGATGGGCAGGGGGAGCAGGTGCAAATGCTGGGTGGGACCGTGGCGCGTGGGAGCTAAGAATTTTCAGTAACTACCAGAGGCTCGGTCTGATGACAGCAACTGGCAACCTGCCTTGGTCTGGCGCCCCCCGCTCACTTGCTGCACCATCCTGCCACGGCCAGCGCCTGCCATGTTCTGCGCTCTGCCACCTGCTGCTGATGCCCACCATGTTCTGCTCATGCCCCCTGGTGGTCAGCTCACCTCATAGCTACCGGTTGTTCAGTTGTTCCACCGTTCAGTCTATTTGCATATTAACCTTTTATTATATAGGATATTTTCAAAATTATCTTCAGTGAGGGAATAGTACCTCTCTAATTAGAAAGTAAATAAGTATTTTCATTTATTTTAAAATAATTGAGCCACTTACGTAAAAAGAAGTCTGCACTGTGCAGTCTATACTGACAGGTAGTGGTAGGATTACAAAGAAAAAAATTAAAGTTATAAGGAACATTTTCCATCAAATTAGTATTCCAGTAATAAATATTTATAAATATTTGAATCTGAGTATACTTTTAAGAATTATTTCACAAAGTTCTTTTTCTCTAGCTATAGTAAAAAATGGTTTTATCTTATAAATCTATATTAATCTCTGGTAAATAAATAAAAGGACATAATATAGAAAAGGAATTTTGTTCTTAATCCTAAACTTTATGAATGTTTATACTTTTATCAAGTATATTTTATATAAAAAGACATTATACATGAAAATCACCAAGAGAAGGTATTGAAATGTATCTTGGGTCTTACCACCAGAGATACTGATTAAGTAGATCTGAAATAGTAACCCAGAGTCTGTATTTTATTTTATATTTTATTGATTTTTTACAGAGAGGGAGGGAAAGGGATAGAGGGTTAGAAACATCGATGAGAGAGAAGCATCCATCAGCTGCCTCCTGCACACCCCCAGCCAGGGATGTGCTTGCAACCAAGGTACATGCCCTTGACCCGAATCGAACCTGGGACCCTTGAGTCCACAGGCCGATGCTCTATCCAGTGAGCCAAACGAGTCTGTATTTTAAGTAAGCACTCTCGTGATTCTGTTCCAGGTGGTCCAGCAGACCATATTATATTATTTATTCTTTTCTTTTCTTACTCCACAGCCAGATCTGTGATCACCTTCAATCACTGCAATGATGATTGCATTTTCCTAACTTAACACTCTCTCTGTGGTTTCTAAAGTATAGTGTGTACATCCCCAGCAGTTGCACAATGTAACCCACTAGGATGAAGGAAGAGATAGTTAGAACTTCTATCTATATTTCTATCTCATTTCCTTCATTTCTACCTCATTTCCTTCATTTCTATATGTTTTATAATGTATGTAATTATTGTTGTAATAGTATGTTGTAATAAATTTTAGAAGGTAACTTAATATAGCATACAAATTGTTTACCACGTTACTCTCAGGTATACTACATTATTAATTTTTTAGATATTAAGATTTTACAGTTTATTTTCTTTTTTTCTCAATGTATTTTTATTGATTTCAGAGAGAGAGAGAGACAAAGAGACAGAGAGAGACAGAGAGAAACATCATTGATGAGAGAGAATCATTGATTGGCTGCCTCCTGCATGTCCCAGGCTGGGGATTGAGCCTGCAACCCCTCCATGTGACCTGACCAAGAATCGAACCGTGACCTCCTGGTTCATAATAGATGCTCAACCACTGAGCCATGCTGTTCGGGCTACTATATTCTTTTTTAATTATGCCTTATTGAATGTTTTATAATTCAAATTTAGATAATAGACAACTTACTATCTAGTGACAATTAACATTTATGTATGTGTGCTTCTTTATCAGGTGATGCTTTTCCTTGGACTATCAGCTTGCATCATTTCAGTGTGTATACCCTTTTTGGAAAACAAGTGACACTTTGCCTAGTGGATCCTATGGGTTGTACCTCTACTCTAGCCGTGACATCTCAAAAACTACTTGCAACAGCACCCGATGCAAGACATTCGTTTGTTGTCTGTCTCCATGTTGACCTAGAGTCACTTGAGATAAAATGCTCCAATCCCCAGGTTGGTACATTTGATTTATGAAAGGAAATTTAAAATCATGTGATTTAAGAACAATTGTTATTCATTTTGTTGCAGAGTTTCTCTTCTATTAAGCATCCTAAATTTATTTTTAACAAGGCCATCAAGATTAGAATGGTTAGATTAAGAATTTCTTTGATGCTCTCTCAAGTTTTGTAATTTAAACTCTTTTAACAATGTAATGGTGGCAGCATAAATGCATCCTTTGGTTGATGGAATGAAATCAGTTGCAGATGTAAAGTTTTTAAATACTGATGAACTACTTTATCGTCAGACTAAAGGAGTCTGTTGAAGTGATCAAATGTAATTTTCACTCAGATTACCATTCAGAACTTCTTTTGCTCAATATATAATGTATTTTTTTAAAAAAGCACTGTTTACTATTTTAAAAAGGTATTTTGTTATTCTCGTAACGTTAGTTGATATAGGCCAGACATATTGTATTCTACTGGTTTACAGTTTGGTTTCTATTTTAATCACCTAGGTTTATGCAAATTACTAATTGCTTAGCATTTAGTATTTGTTTCTTTGACCTCAAGCAGACTATAGTATATTTTTATATAGCTTTTCAGTGTTGAATTCTATTTGAAATATTATTTTTAAGTGAATACTTTTTAGAATATTACTAGATCTGATCATTAAAATCTATGTTTATGCCAGCATTAGTGGTTTTAAGCCAGTTTTAAAAGTATGTTTTTAAAGTGGGCTCAGCTATAACTCTGTGTTTTATAGGGCCTCCTATCACCATACTGTATATTATACAGTTTGGTTAAATTTTCATTTGTGTATTTTATAAACATTGGACCTGCTATATATTGGTGATGGCCTTATTAAAATGCAAATAATTGACATTCTATTATGACCCACAATGATATAGGAGAGAATTATTATGAAATGACTTACTCTTTCATATAATACTAGGGGCCCGGTGCACAAAAATTTGTGCACTCGGGGTGGAGGGAGTCCCTCAGCCCGACCTGTGCCCTCTCACAGTCTGGGACCCCTCAGAGGATGTCCTATGATG